>JAKSZT010053882.1:2756081-2773821 GCA_026826555.1 Tolypeutes matacus
AAAAAAAAAAAAAAAAAAAAAAAAACCCTCAGTGGTTGGTAAAAAGCATTTTACATGACATTGTTTCTTTTAGTCCTACAGAGCACGTACAATTTTACTGATAAAACTAATTTTCCAAGGACCAAAATAAGTGATTCTATACCAGTGGGTTTAGTTGTCCTGTGTGAGCAAAAAACGAGCCCTGGATTGGCCCTTCCAGCAAATTCCATTAAATGTTTTCATGGAGGATTTCTCAATTCATAATTTCAGGTAGTTCATCAGATGATATTTGTTGAATACTCTACATGCTGGGCACTGTGCTAGCCTTGGGAAGTATAAAGAATAATATACTTTTTTTTGCCTAAAAGTATGTAATTTTTTATAATGTTAAATGATAGAAAGAAAAATATATGTAGGTTATTATTTCATCTGTTTAAGTGTAGACATAGAAAGAATATTTGAAGACAGTATCTCAAAATGTTTACTGTGCTATTCTATTTATGGATGGTAATTTTAAGTGACTTTTTTCTTAAACATGTTTTCCAAGTTTTTTGTACTGAACATGTATTGTATTTATTAGCCGGAAAGCAAAAAACAAAAAATAACAAAAAAAAAACCACTTTAATTTACAAGCAAGTCTCTTTGTGAAACACTCCAGAACTTTTTCTATCATGGGAAAAGGGAAATTTAAAATGTCTAAATAAATGTATTGTTTGGAGTACTTTTAAAATTGAATATTTTCCCACTCCTTAGTTAGGGGCTACAGATAGTGACTTCCTGCCATAAAATACAATAGGGAAAGAAGGGGAGGGAAAGAGTGAATTTACAGTGGAGAAATATGACAAACACTCTCAGTCAGGTGATGTCATGTTGATAGTATGTACCCCTGATAGGAAATGATGAGAACGACACTTTATGTCTGCTATCTTCCCACCAAAAATCCATAGTCCCTGTCAAGATAAGACAAATTCCAGTTGAAGAATATTCTGCAAAACACCTGAGAACTACTCCTCAAACTGTCAAGGTCAACAAAAACAAGGAAAGTTTGTGGAACTGTCACAGCTAAGAGGAGCCTAAGGAGACCTGACAAAGAAATGTAACCTTAGATGGGATCTTGGAACAGAAAAAAAGACATTAGGTCAAAACTAAGGAAATCTGAATAAAGAATGGACTTTATTAGTATTAATATTTATATTTGTATATATTAGTCCACACATAATTAATAATAATGTTTCAATATTGGTTAATTAGTTGTAATAAATATACTACACTAATGTAAGATATTAATAATAGGGGAAATGGGTGTGTGGTATATGGGACTCTCTATACTAACATCTCAATTTTTCTGTAAATCAAATCAGTTCCAAAATAAAAAGGATATTTAGAAAAATGCCTTTGGCCCTAGCTGCTGTCAGTTGATCATGTCGTTGCTGTCTGCATCTGGACTGAGTACAATCAAAACTGAGCTCTCCTCCTGACATGTAACTGTGTTGTACTGGTAGGCCTTAAAACACAACACCTATATTCTTGCCATCTTGCTGATAAATTGACCTAATATTTCTCTCCCTGCATTTTTCAAAAGAAGTGATGCTGTGCTATGAGTTCCATAAGCCCTGTTTCAGAAGCATTGTGGTCGATAACTGTGTTTCATACCTGGCTGCTCTAAACCTTTTAAGGTTGCATTCTGAAACAATGAGAGCCTTGAGACAGGATGTGTTCAGGGCAGTCTTTCAGAGTGAAAATGTTGACCTTCCCAAATTAAAGAACTAGTGGGAAATGGCCATATATTCTCTTGATTTTAAATTAGGGAATTGACATTGTTTGTCAGAAATACACTGTGCGTGAAAATAAGGCAACATTTTAGGTTGTCTTATTTATGTGCCAAATAGCTCTTGCGTTTCTTTCTTGAACATCTACTTCAAAGAGGCAGATTTGTCTTTGATATCCATGGGAGCCACATAAATATGAACTGACCCCAATTGCCCTTACCATCTACAGAGTTTATTTATTTTGTTAGTGCATGAGTCTCTGGTCAGTTTGTTTATTTGCTTCTCGAAACCAGCATGATTATCATAATTCTTCTTTGCCTTAAATATCCCACTCAGCCGGCTCTTATTTTCCCCACTTAGAGGTTGGGAATAAAGTCACCTAATATGAGGTCATTCTTCTCTTCAGTAAGTGATGTGTCTGTGTTAAAAATTCTTATGCTGACAAAAACACAGGAATCATGACAACAGAATATTAACCATGAAAGCCACATTGACATTTTCCTGCTAATAGGCTGCTTTCTTTTTTCATGTTTTTGCTTTTAACATAGAAGAATGGATCTTACATTCTGTAGGCTACATAATCATGCCCTTGGGCCTTCTCTTTTCAATGCATCCTGCCCCCATACCTAGTTTTCTCTGTAAGTGATGTTAAGTACGCAAAAAGCCAATTAGTAGATTCCACTTAGGATTCATTCTCTTAACTATTTCTCAAAACTTATGTGGTATAACTGCTAGAAAAAGATGTTAGCGAATAATAATATATTCTAAATCATCCCTTCAATTTCTCACCTCCATGTCTTAATTCAAACTGGCAAGGCTCCATCTGCCATCTCTACATGTAAAGCTTCTAGTCATTCCTCAAAGCCCAGTCCAAGGGCTATTTCCTCCATGGTGGTTTGCCTGATTCTCCTACTTGGAAGTCTTAGTTACTTCTTGTGAATTATTTTAGTCCTTTATCTTCCTCCAAGTCACATTTTATTCTGTGCATTATATTATGGTAATAATAATAAACATTTACATAGTTCTTTATATTTTACAAAGTATATACATTATTACATTTAATAAATAATCTTGTGAACTTGATTATATTCTCCATTTTCAATTGAGGATATTAAACAAATGAAGCCCAGAGAAGTTAAGTAATTTGTTAAATGCTACTAAACCTGGCCTCTGTCTTCTCACATTAAATTCCTTCCTTTGCCAACTATATCCAGTTGATCTCTAATCACTAATCACGAACATGTTCTTAGATAAGTGCTTTATTGAGCACTTCTTTGTGCTATGGATTCTTCTAAATCATTGATATACAGTAGTAGTGGAAATAGTTGTTGTTTCCATACCTAACACCTCCTTACCAGATACTTACTTAGTTTTTAAAGCAACCTTTTGCAATAAACATCATTATTATCTCACTGTTTACAAATGAGTAATCCATGGGACAAAGAATTTAACTTATTCAAAGTCAAATAGTTGCAGAAGGCCATTGGGAACTTCCCAGTCTTTTCACATCACAAATCTGGCATCTAATCAGTGAAAATGTTGCAAAAACTCAAAACTGCAAGAGGCCACCCTTCAACTAACATTATTACAGGAAGACTGAACTCTGTCTTCTTCTGGGATCCAAATATGGCATGAGTGCATTCCATTGGCAGAATCTAAAGGGCATCCAGGACCCTAGTGGCTGGAAGACTGGGAAATGTAGTTTTTAGTTTGCTAGCCCTCATCTACAGGATGAGGGAAGAGCATGGAAGGAGGTAAAAATGGACACTGAATACCAATAGACAATATAATGTAAGATTATTGGTCATTCCTTTTGAATAAGACCATGTTAAGGTGATCATTGACTGTTTGGTCACTCAGATATGCAGTGGTACCACCCATCCACTGAGAGTAGCTAAACAGCCACCCAGTTTAATGTCTTAAAGAAATTGCTTGTTAATGAGTAATGCGATAAAGAACTGAGGAAGAAGTGCTTATTTTCTATGGCTTATGAGGACAAGCTTATGCTACCTTTATTGAAAAGTTAATCAGGCAGACAGATGCCCAGATGCGTTCCTATTGCAGTCATTCAGTGGATATGCAGCTATCCAAATGCTTCCTTAATCCTTAGAGTCTCTAAGTAATGATTGAATAGAAACTTCGCTCCTTTTTCCCTTCTCAAACTCTACTTAATTCGCCTTCTTCTTATCCATAACCATCATTTTCTAAGTGTTCTGCAACTGATCTATTTAAATACTAGGTAGATTGCCTTCAATTCTCTATCTCACCAATCACTCATCTCACCAATTACTTGCAGCTTCCTATTCTAGTAATGGTCCTAGCATAATAATGTTCCATCACAGAGTCTTTGCCACTGCTACCAAGTGATTAGGACAAGTTTGCTCTGATGAGAATGTGTCTCAAGTGAGCCTTGTTCAAAAAAGTGTTACAATTCCTTTTATTGGGAATAAATGCAAATATGCTCAGAAGAGATTTATTTACAAAAAGAAGGGCAACTTAAGAATTACTACTTAATAATCACTCAGTGTATTGTATTGTGTCTTATCCGATTATTCCTCTTTTCGTGGAGACTTGCCTAGAATAGCTCATGGATTTTTCTCCCTCAAGTGTGCTTTCATGAAGCTTCTCAGAAGATTGATTGAAAGACAGGGATTTTAGTCCATGACATCCTGTTAATCAGCTCAGATTTGTTAAAGTCATTAATGTTACAAATTTTCCTGTACTCACAATTTTCCTTACCCATAGTTAGTTCCATGGCAGTGTATTAGTGTGGGTAGGGTGTCTTCCACCAGCTCAGTGTTTTTAATGGAGCTTACCAGGGTTAATAACAGTGGGGATCCCAAAAGAGAAAACATGGCATCTGGCTCAGACTTGTGGGAGCTGAACCTGCTAGAATGCTCTTCTGGGGATTTATCATTAATCCGCCAACAACTGGAGTCTGTATCCCATTATTCTACTTCACTGAAACCGTGAAATGTGACATCCTTTCTTTATCCAGTCATTTTCCTTTTTCTCATCTTCTAATTCATGAAAGCAATACGGGAACATTTAGAAAAGTTGGGACTCAGCAAGTAGTGAGATTGATTTTCCTATGTCCATCCCCATAGTGTTCAGGTTGAGATAAGGTCTTTAACTTCAGTGAGCTCTAAGTTGTCTTCTACAGAACAGAGTCTACCACTTCCTTGGATAAAAATAAGGCCATGATGAGTCGAGTGTTTACCATGTGTAGACTGTGCTAAGTTTTTCAGGGCTTGTGGCATTTCTTGGAGCCATGGATGAGTCATTTACCAAGTTAGAGCCTGCATTGTGAATCAGTCCACGAGTGGTCTTTAAGATGGCCCATTCAGTCTACAGTCTCTGACATCTGTCCTTCTCTCTAGATCCATCCCTCAGTGTACCCATCCTCCACGGTGCCCAATGCTTTGGCCATTCTAAATCATTTTGAATTCCAAAATACACAATATATTTCATGCTGTTTTGAATTTTCCAGCCCCTCCCTCATTTGCCAGGTGAACTGTTAACTCTTCAGGTCTTCTCAGCCTGCCTCCTTCCTCTCAGTATGCTGTATCTCTAGTATAGCCTCTCTGTATTTCTATCAGAGCATCTATAACAATTTATTGCTAGTAGTTGTGTACAGAGCTGTCTTTCTTTATCTAAATGTGTATTTTAAAAAGGTAGGGCCATCTTTGCATGTCAAGTCCCTTCGACTTCTTTTCTGCCAGTAGTGGAGCATCCACTCAGGAAGAAACATATCCAAAAGTAATTTTAAGTGTGTGAATTTCAGTTCAGTACTTATTTCAACCCTAATAGAGAAATAAAGAACAATTTTTTTCCAGGATATAGCTTTCCTCAGTTATGGTTCAATGGGCAAGAATGCTTAGCAAGATTTGCAGTTCATAAATTCAAAGGAAGTAGGACCAATGATTGGACTGTCTGAAGGCAGATTTGAGCTCAGTATGAAGAATCACTTTCTAGACATTAAAACTGTTCAGAATTGGAATGTACTTTCATCAAATAGTGAGGTCTAAATTAGTGGAAACAATTGTACTAAGACTCACAGGGGTGCAATCATCTATATTCCTATATTTGTTTGGAATTGGTGCTTGTTGCTAAGATCCTTTCTAATCCTAAGATTCTATTTTTATTTCTATAATTCAGTTACAGATATAAGTGGCTTTTATTAATTACAAGTATGGTTTGATATCCATCAATTTATCTCAGTCTTCATTAAATTTTTTAATTATTCAAAGATAATGAAAAAATTACCTTCTGCCTCACTCCGCAATGAATCTAGCTGTCCTTGTAATACATTTAATAAGATACCATCTCTTAATGTTAAATATGATCCATCTGGTGGAATTTTATGTGTTTATTATATACTACTGGACAATGCAGTCCTTGCTTTTATTTATTTATTCTAAAGATTTCTTCTTTAGAGTTTCGTTGTGTTTATTGCTTTATAGTATTCCAGCATTGGCCAACCAAATCTATGCTCATCTTAACTATACATTTGTGATTTTCTAGATTTACTATCTCACTATATATCTTCAGTTTGAACCACAGGAATGTGATTCTTTCTCCATGATTATATAGATTATCCTTCCCTAAGACTTCTCCATTTGTGTTTTGCTTTTGTGGGAACACAAAAGTTTATAATAATGAAATGATAAATCAGCCCTTTGGTTGGCTTTAGTCATTTGTTCCACATTACTGAATGTGTACTCTATGCAGAATGTAGTCTAGGAGGAGATAGAAGATATGTCCATTCAATGAAACAATAAATAGTACCATATAAGCAGTACAAATAAAGTGTATGGGACAAATGAAGTGAAATTACCAGTCACAGAAGTGAGATTCACATATACCCCTTTCCCAGGGTCTTCACTGGATTTTGTGTTAGGCTAGTCATCATGCTAGTTATCGTACAGTTGTCAGGTAACAGGTTTAAAAAATGATTCTTTCCAAGCTTGACTGACAGACTCCTTCAATTCTAACGTTCAAGGTAATGTCACCGCTTCTGGTTCTGGAACTATACATTAACAACTACAGGTGGAGAAGCTAGGCTGGGCCACAGCTATTCATATTAAAATTTCAGTGGTGATTCTAAAGCATACCCAGGAGTTACACATATTCATATATTAGTCTAACTCTTTTAAAATGCCTGAGTTGATACCCTTGTATCCTAGTGGTTTATCTCTACTGACTGTCAGTTTAATCCAAACACACTGCATTTATTGCTGTTTGCTAAAACAAAACAAAACAACAAACAAAACAAAACTGTACCTACTTATTTCAAAAGATAATTTGGGAATAGAACTCTTCTTGAGGTCTACCTTGATAAAGACCAAGCAAGTAATTAATTATGGCTTTTAATACTTCCTTTTCCAATTATTTTTTCCAGTAACCAGACTTTGCCAGCACATAGTAGATGCTTAAGGAATGTTTGTTAAGTGATTGAGTATCTCGTAGAATAAAAAAAAAAAAAGATTCCAACAGGCTAGATTGATGGACCACATAAACTAACCATGCTGGAATAGGAATAACCTATTCCTGATTTAAAAAAAAAAAAAAAAATCAATTTATTGATCCAAAAGATCCATGTAAAATTGTTTTCTTCTTACTTACTATTTAAAATTTTTCCAATTTGGGCTCAGCTAGCAGCACCACAGCTGAATGGGCTGCCTGGATTTTAATGACACCTATTTCTGGCAAGGATAATAAGCAAGCCTGGAGGACAGGGTCACACTCTCAAAGCCTGCCTGACACTAGACAAAGATTAAAATGCTCAGGCAGGCTGAGAAGGCCAGGAGGAAACTTCAATTTCTCACTGTGGATTTCCTCAGAGTGCCATTAGCTTACCAAGAACACAGGGTAGATTGCATTTACATGAAGGAAGCAAGGTAGACCTCAGTTATTTTGAATTTCTTGGCATCATTTCAATTATTTTTTTTGAATAATAAAACTTTGATCTAAAACATGTTTCTTAGTATTATATAACTCCTCATTTACGCACTGAATGCTCCATTCCAGAGCTGGATTTTTAAGGCACAGAATATTTCCTAGGTTTCCCTAATAATTGTCATGGAATGCCCTGAAATTTACAGTATAAGTGAATCCCAATACAGTAGTGTAGAGCTCTTCAGTTCCAAAAAGTAGTTTATCTTTGTAGTCTAAACAAGGCTCTTAACATCTCATTTGATGTCAGTGGAATCTTGTCAAATGCCACATTGGGCATTTTTAAAGCAGCCTTGTTCTTAGTTGATCTTCAACAGAAATTTGTGAGATACTCATCAAGATATTAATCCCATTAGATAGATGAAAAAACTAAGTCACTAAATTTTAAGTGACTTGTCCAAACTAAACAGCAAGTGGTGAGTGAGGCCTGTAAGGAAACTGCAGGTTTTCCCTGATTCAATGCCTGTTTCACAACACTGCACTACCCAGCACCTCTGTGAGGAGGAAACCTTTTCATCCTCATTTGCATGAGGAGAAAAATATGAGGCAGAGGAAAGGTAAGTGCCTTGGTCAAGGTCAAAGGACAAATTGTGTGGACCCAGATCTCCTGAGCAGAAACCCAAGCCCCAAGCCCCAACTCCACCCCTCACCTCCCCATACCAAAAGGATTCCTTAGTCCCCTACCCCCACCTCGGTAGGTTTGCCACAAGTGTGTGAACAGCAGCCGCATTAGCAAGTGGCCAGGGCTTCCTCCAGATGAGCTAATGCCAGAGTGGAGACAGGCAGACTCACTTCACAGGCCAAAGAGGACATCTGCATTCTCCTCTCAGCCCCGATTATGCAAATCTGTTCTGAGGCTGGATCGATGATGGGTCTGCATCTGGAGGCCAATGTCTGAGCTCCCCACGTTCCTTTCACCTAGATCTGCTCCCTCAGATTGCTTAAGCAGGCACCAGGCTGAACCCTCTCCAAAGGACAGCAGGAGAGTGGTTCTGTGGGTGGCGGCCCCATCGTTTCTGCATTCCCCAAGCACTCTCTGCTGCTGTGTCAGCAACTGGATGCTCGCCCGGGCTCCACGGGACTCCAGAGCCTGGAGCCTGCTGGCCCAGAGGCAAGAGGGCTGCCAGATGTGCATGCTAACAAATGGCAGGAGCTACTGTGCAATTACAGTGGCACAGAAATAAGTCAGAAAATTACTTCTCCCACTGGGTTTGGAATCCAGAGTAACTGAGGCAGCAAGCAAACTTCTCTTTATGTGTGTGTGAGCTAGAAATGGTGTGCCTGTTGCGTCTGTTCAGGGATGTCCTCCTCTTGGAATGAGGCCTTTTTGAGCTGCCAAGAGGGTGAGGAGTTTAAAAGCAGGCTGTCCCGTGTTGAGTACCTGAAGTGTGGTGCTGATAAGAAATGGAGAATCTCAGGCTCCAGAGCTGCGGTACTGAATCAGAATTTGCATTTGAGCAAGATTCCCAGAGGCTTTGCATTTGAGATGTCCTGACCTTTACAACAGGAAGGAGCCTGGGGAGGGTCTTAAGGGCTTGTCAGGCACATGACCCTTCCTGCAAGTAATTTCCATAGTGTAAATTGGTCACACCTAATGGCCTGCTACCTTCAGTACTGGGGGTGGGGTGAAATTAACCCTTGGTCCTTTATAGCATAGAATGATATTTCCAAAGGGCTGTGTAAAGTGGTACATTCCCAGACAAGGAGTTAGCAGTGCAGTATTACTGCAAGGTGTTCTCCTGGCAGTCCTTGAGCCCGGTGGCCCGCAATGGAGCAGCTACTTAGCGTATTGCGCCTTGCTCTCAGGAGAGCCGACAGCTGTTCTGCTTGGCGGGGGCAGCACAGCTGATGGAGGAGTGGCATACTGAAAATGATGTTGTGGCTATTAACATTTTTATGGGTGGACTGCTATGCAAAGCTGAGGGAGAGTATTACTCTTTTAGGATTAATATATTTAACAAAAAGTCTGTCAGGAGAGGAGGCTTTTGCTGATAAATATAATTCTACTGTTGATTTATCTAGTAATAGAGACTTGAAATTACAGGAATCAATGTGTATGTGAAAGCCATTGTCATTTGGCTAATTTTGTTTTGCCAGCAATATGAGAAGCACTTTATGCTTGGTGCAGCCAAATGTATTTCAGTCAGCATCCTGTGTTGTGACAGGCACCTACATACAGATCAAGGCCAAGACTCCTATAGTCCAGCATTTTTGGACACTTGAGGCATTCACAGCCTCGACTTCCCTGCCCCCTTGTACTGGGCTGCAGTGTTTAACACTGGAGACAATTGTCCATGTCTGGAGATATTTTGTTGTCACAACTGGGAGGGGGGTGGGTGGAGTAGGGAGGGACCAAGGATGATGATAAATATCCTGCAATGCACAGGGCAGTCCCCACCCTCACCCGCAAACACAGAAGTACCAGCCCAAATATCAGTAGTGCTGAGGTTGACAGCACCCCTGTCTGTGATTTACACCCAAAGAAATGGGGCCAAGTCCATATTTTATTTGTTGACAAATAAATAAGTGAGATCTATGGGGATCACAGTCATCTAGGATTTTCTCTCAGGGTATCCACCCAGGGTGGAATCAAGATGGCACATGGCATGGGAGGCAGGAATGTAGTTCTCAAGCCACTGTCACCTGTGTGGAGAGGCTTGGCACTGCCATTTTGGTAGTGATCCTGTTGTCAGGCTCATCCCCAGCTTTCCTTTTCCTGCTTTCTGATGAAAGCCTAACCTGTGTGATAGGTAAGTAAAAGAAGGAGGCAGAAGGGACAGAGTAAAAGAGACATTTGCAGATGCCATGTGGCTAGCTTTGAAGATGGAGCAAGGGGCCATGAGCTAAGGGATGTGACTGGCCTCTAGAAGCTGGAATGAGAAAGGAAATGGATTATCCTCTAGAGCCTACAGAAGGAAAGCAGTCCTTGATTCCAGCCCAGTAAGATCCATTCAGACTTCTGATGTCCAGAGTTATAAGATAATAAATTTGTGTTGTTTAAAGCCTCTAAGGTTGTTGTAATTTGTTACAGCAGCAGTAAGAAACGAATATATTGAGAAGGGCATTTTTCTTCTTGACTGTCCCAGTTTCCCTCAACTGTAAAATGGGGCTTATTCATTTCATTCATTCATTCAACAATTGTTTGTTGCTTACTATGTATCCACCACTATTCTAGGCACTTGGGGTAGAACAGTGAATAACACAGGTCACGTCCCTTTTCTCATGGAGCTCATAAGCTAGTGATAGGAGACCAATAATAAACTATAAGAAAATGCATAAAAATGTAAGTGATAAGAGGGTGATGAGTGCTATGAAGGGAAATGAAGGGTTTGGAGTCCATGTTATTTTTCATGAGGCATTCAGGGAAGGATTCTGAGACATTCCAACAGAATCCTGAAGGAAGGGCATGAAAATGTCATGCAGATCTGAAGGAAGAGTGATTTCAGCAGAGGAAACAGCAAGAACTCATGCCCTGAGCTTGGGAACGTGCTCCAGAGATGCAAAGAACAGCAAGGGGGCAGTATGGATAATGATAAATAATTACCTCACAAGGCTGTAGTGAGGATTCTGGATGATACACAAGAATCCCTTTGGTGAGCCTCAAAGCACTATGCAGATATCAGTTCTTATCATTGCTGTGGTACCTCCAAGTGCCTTTGAGAGACTGCCAAGTGACTGCCAGGTTGACCTTCGTTGTGTTTTTTTTTTTTTTGTCTAAATAAAAATGAAGAGGAAACAGCTGTTGGGCTGAGGCCCTGGAAACTGTACACGGAGGCCCAGAAGTAGGAGTATTTTCCCAATATGGAGTTGACAGTGATTCCATGTGTGTCCTTCAGAATAGCACTGTTGCAGCTATCGCGATGAGAAAGCCAAAATGGCACTCGGAAGGAGCAGAGGAACCAGGCTTTATTATGCTCATGGGCCCAGAGGAAGGTTTGGTTTCCAAATTTTGGGCCCCCAGCCCCAGTTTTCTAGAGTTTTTATTGGGGTCTGCAGGCTCCCGTTCATTGGCTAGCGAGTTGGCGGGTGGAATTTTTCCATTACCTTAGGCAACTAAGCAAGCGTGGTTACAGAAGCAGAACTGCATGGCTGCAGTGACTTTTCCTTATCAGCACAACTTTTTGGGGGTGGTGAGGATGAGTAGGTTGAATGGGAGACCAGTGCTGCTGTGGCCAGCATCATCCCTTATGCTTTTGTGGTCCAGGAGGGAGCTCCCCATGAGCCAAGCATGGCTCAGAGCAGTCTACCTGTCTCTCAGGAAGGTGCACGGCCATCCTGGGAGAGAAATCATCGAGAAACGTAATGACCTTGGCCCCTGCCTGGCCAGGGCCCAGAGAGAAGGATAGGATAACCTCTGGCAGCCTTGCCCTCTCCACAACTAATCTCCCAGGAGGAATCAAGCTCTGCCATCGGATAAAATGGAAATATTTGAAATAAAATCTCTACACATCTTTTTTCCAAGGCAGATGGTGAAATGGTTTAGTTTTTAGGAAATGCTGAGAAAATTAAAATGCTGGAATGTTCCATGTGGCTTTGTGTTTGGAGATGAGGCTTTCCTGGGAAGCTGGGGTAGAGGGGCTTAGAGGAGGGGCAGGGTGTGAAGCATCCAGAAGGTTCTTGGAAGCTGGAGCTGGCCTGTGTGTCTGCCCAATAACACCCTCATCTTAAGGAGCTTTGTCAGTATATTTTGTATCTCTAATCTCACAATGACCAAGCCAAGGTCACTGATGATGTATGTGTATTTCATTCTTCTCTAAGCTGAAGAATCCCCTTGTAGCTGAAAAACATTTCAATCATTAATTTGATTACCATCTTAGATTTTTTTTCCAAAATGAGTTTTAAGCTATCTATCCAAGCTTTTTGATAATAAGAAAATTGAAATATCTTCAGAACTGAAAGATTAATGTTTGTGCTTTCTCTTCTGAGTGGGGAAGCTTTTTCTTTTTAGACCCCACGTAACATAAGTAAAATGGACATCTTCAGCCATACCACTCTTCCAGTGTAAAAATCTCTTTTATAAACCCATACTTTTGTATTAATTTTTTCTGTAGTCTGGGGGGACTTAAAGAGGAAAGGTAAAGAAAGGCTAGGCAAGATGAGACACTCCACATCAGGAGAAATGAAAATACAAAGAGAATCAGATCAGTGTTTGCTCCGAGTTCTGTGGGAGCTGAATCCGTATCCTAGAAAGCTTGGGAACATAGTCCAAACCAGAAATAAGCCAGGCACACAGCCAGGATGAACAGCGAGAAAACTCCGAGGAAACGTGTCAAATAGCGGTGTGCAGGCAGTCTCCTTGGTCCTCAAGGTCACAACAATTTCCTGTCTGTTTTCTCTTCTCTTCCCCTCAACATCTGAAGCAAAACCCTACAGAATAGAGGGGGAGTGAGCACCAAACAAGTCCTTCTGGCTATGAAGTTCTTTGATATTCTTTGCCTTTTTTTTTCTGAAAGCTTTGATAGTGTGCTAATGTCATGGAACAGCAGGGTTGCCTTATTTTAGACAATAAGTGTGCTGGGGGAAATTAATTGTAAAACAAATTTTACAGAGATAATAAGGTAATATATGAGAAGAGCTTAAAGTGGCATAATTATTCTTTCATTCTTCAAACAATTGTGGCATCTTCTAGATGTCAGGCTTTGTGCTAAGCATTGGACAGGGGGCTGGCATGGGACACGACCCTATCTGGGGTCTCCTGGAACTCATAGTATAAATGCTGTGGTAGGCAAGCATGCAATTAATAGACAGATATGCAGTTAAACTACAAAAGTATTAAAAAGAAACCAACATGATATTGTGCTAGAGAGTTATGGAATGAGGGAACAACTTTAGGGTAGCCAGAGACGGCGTCCCTGAAATTTAATCTAAGACCTGAATGATGAGAAGGAGACACATATATTTTTATAAGCCAGAAACTGAAACAGTTTCACTCTGGTTATTCTGGAAAGACAGGGGACAGCCTGCATTTTACAAAGGGAGATTTTTTTTTTTTTTTTTTTTTTTTTTTAATTAAATTAATTTTATTTTTATGTTTACAGAAAAAGCATGCATAACTACAGAGTTCCTATTGACCATCCTATTATTAACACCTAGCATTAGCGTGATATATTTGTTATAATTCATGAAAGAACATTTTTATAATTGTACTATTAACTATAGCCCATTATTTACAATTGGGTTCACTGTGTTGTTCAGTCCTATGTTTTTTAAAAAAATTTCATTCTAACAACATATATCCAAACTACAATTTCCCCTTTTAACCACACTCAAATATATAATTCATTTCTGTTAATGACGGTTCACAATATTGTGCTACCATCACCACCATCTATTACCAAACTCTGTACAATTTAAGCATTAACTCAACAAAGGGAGGTTTTGATCTACAAAGTTTCATTGTCTGAAGATTGTGCCTGCTTTTGCCTATTTGCCTCTAAGGAGACCTTCCCAAACCAGGGAATTCCTGATATCCTTTCCCTGATGTTCTTTCTCCCTGGCAATTACTAGTATCTAACATCCTTTCTAATTTATCTAGTCCTTAGTTTTGCAGTGCTCTTCTAACAATACCACAGACTGATTGGTTTAAACTGTAGAAATGCATTGGCTCACAGTTTTGGAGGCTGAAAGTCCAAACTCAAGGTGATGGCTGGATCATGCCTTCTCCAAAGCCTGTGGCGGTATGGTGGTGGCTTGCCAGCAATCCACAGCTCCCTCTCTGCCTCTGTCACTTGGCCATCTGTCGCCTTCAGTCTCCTGCTACTGCCTGTGTCCAAATTTCGGACTCTAGTCATATAGGATTAAGGCCCACCTTGATTCAATTTGGCTCATCTTAATAGGCTCTTCAAAGACCCAATTTACAGGTGAGTTCATTCACAGGACTGGGGGGTAGGACAGAACATGTCTTTGTGGAAGACATGATTCAATCCCCAACAATTACTTATCTAGTTTATTGTCTGTCTTCCCCACTAGAATGTGAGCTCCATCAGGACCTGGATTTTGTCCATTGTGTTCATAATAATTGTGTCTGCAAGGCCCAGAATAAAAACTGGCACAGAGTAGGTGTTCAGTGAATATCATTCCCACTACTCTAAGCTATTGCTTTTTGCTTCTGGAGTGGAATGTCATTAGAGGAAAGATTGAGAGTTTTGAGAATTGCCAGATCTGTGTTCAAATCTTGGTCCCATCCTATATTACATAGGAGACTTTTATTTCTTGAATTGAACCCTCTTGTATTAATAATATGTTTTGTTTTTTTTTATTAATTTTTTTTACTTTTAAAGAAGCTTTAGATTACATAAATGTTACATGAAAAATATAAGGGATTCCCATATGCCCCACTCCCTCCCCCTACCACACTTTCCCACATTAACAATATCCTTCATTAGTGTGGTACATTGTTACAATTGAGGAACCCACATTGAAGCATTGCTACTAACCATGGACTACAGTTTACACTATAGTTTATGCTTTGTTCTGCACAATTTTGTAAGTTATGATAAAATATACAATGGCCTGTATCCATCACTGCAATGTCATGTAGGACAAATCCAATGTCCCCAAAATGTCCCCATATTACACCTATTCTTCCCTCTCCCATCCCTCAGAACCTCTGGTGGCCACTGCCTTTACATCAATGATAAGAATTCTTCCATTGCTAGAATAATAATAAGTCTATAGTAGAATAATAATAAGTCTACTTTAGTCCATTGTTCATTCCCTAATCTTAAGGATTTGGGATGGTGATGCCCACTCTGTTTCTAACTGAGGGGAGGCTTAGATCCCAAGGGGCAGATGGATGGAGCTATCTTGCTTGCAGTTGCAGACACCCTCTGTTCCTTGAGATGGGTATTGTCCATCATCATCTCCTTGTTAGTTGTCTTGGGTGAGTCCAATGAACTGGAGAGTAGGTGTTGCAACTCTGCTGAAATTCAGGGCTCAACTGGCACATGGAGGGACCAAAGATTTAAGTCTCTGAGACATATGTTTATCAAGTATAGTGCTAATTATGGGTTCAAATAAAAGGGGCAGAAGAGCTATGTGTAGAGAACCTATAAATGAATCTAACTCTGTTACACTGGGGAGCATAAATTCCAAAGTAAGGCCCACTGATGGGTGCTGAATTCCTGAGCTGTCTGCTCTGCCTTAATAATATGTTATACTTTACAGGGTTTTTGTGATATTTAAATGAGGAAATGTACATAAAGAATCGAGTTCCATACTGGTATATAAATAAGGCCTGAATAATATTATTCTCTAATGGGTCTTTCCTCCCACTTCCCCATTCCATTCACACTGGCCTGCTTGCTATTCTTGATCAAGCTAATTGTCCTGCCTCAGGGCCTTTAGACTGAATGCTTCTTTTGCTTGGAACAGTCTTCTACCAGATGCCCTCATGACTTTCTCTCTTGCTTCCTTTACTTCTTAACCAAAGGTGTCCCTTGAGCACCTCCTGTGAGATATCTACTCCTTATTGCTATCACTTCCTACTGTTCCCTATACTACACATTCCCTGCATTTTACTTAATTTTTCTCTGTAATACTTATGACCACCTGGTATATATTATTTTGTCAATTGTTTATTTTTTACCTCTAGAATATAAGCAAGGGGGGCTAGATAGTCTTTCTTCTTGACTCACAGTAGGTACTCACTATATCCTTACAATAGCCTTAGAATGTAGATACTGTTTTTCATTCCCTATTTTACAGAAGAGAAAAATTAAGCTTATATCAGGTAAGTACATTTTCCAAGGTCATAGGTAGGAGATGGTAAAGCCAAGCTTCAAATTGACATCTGTCTGTGTCCAGGGCCCATGCTCTTGACCGTTGTGTTAGGTGGTTGCCAGGGGCTTTCCACACTGTGAGGCCGCCTTTCCCAAAGGGTAGGTTGGCATTTTAGGAAATAGCATTCTGTTCACAGGATCAATGCAACTTTAATGGTGCAAATCAGCTGAGGACTGTGGCATGGTAATCAGGACAGAAGAAGGACACACAGAAAAGCATAGACTGTAAGAACAGATGGGTAGAAGCATATTTTCTGAAAGCTTGCCCTGCATTGTTTATTTGAGCTGAATTACACAGCTCTGGGAGCGATGGTGTATGGGCAATGGAAGTAATGGGTTCAAATTCCTGTTGTGCCATATATCAGCCTTGAGACCTTGGCAAGTTCCATAATTTCTTCTGAGTGTTCATTTCCTCCTTCATAAAATGGGGCTAGATAAGTAGGAATAATACCTACCCTTAGGGTTGTTTTATGGATTGAATATGACAATGCCTACAGTGTTGTACAATGATAAAGTTTCCATAAACACTCAAGAAATAATTATTACAGAGACACCCTGAAGTGTACTTACCATACATCTATGCAGAGAAAGTTTTGGTTGAAATTCTGTATGTTCATGCATTATTATTTCCTGTAAAAAAAGATCATGCAGAATTTGAAAAGTGTGTCCTTTCACTATTGTGCCATAACATTGTCTATTGAGTCCTCATAAAGTTCATCTGACTCTGTCAGGCATTGTTATTTTGTTTGACTTAATGTTTACCATTGATTATGGCCCAGCCTCTATACAGTTAAATGTTAACTTGTTATAAAACTACTAAGATGCAAATTATTACTGCTGGTGTGTGTGTGGGGGGGAGACAAATGCTTTGTAACAGTAGAGAAGATAACTCCAAATATTAGAGGTTTATTACCCCCTGAAACATTAATCAGTTTTGGATATCTAACTTTGAAATGTTTTTTCAGCAGTCTTATTCCCATCTATCTGTCTGTCTGTCTGCCTATGTATGTGCTATCTATAAATTTCTTGACTTCTCTTTTGAATCAGCTTTATTGCTTTGTTGGTTCCATCATTAATTATTTTAATACATCTTTGACCCATACCGCTAATGTGTTTGTATGAGAACAATTATGTTAACATTTTAAACTTTGCCGTACAATATAACATAACATATAACATCACATCTCATAAGGTAACATAACATAACATAACATCACATCACATCACATCACATCACATCACATCACATCACATCAC
>JAKSZT010053882.1:2773831-3042102 GCA_026826555.1 Tolypeutes matacus
ACATCACATCACATCACATCACATCACATCACATCACATCACATCACATCACATCACAACACAACACAACACAACACAACACAACACAACACAACATAACATAACATAACATATATAATATAATGTCTCCTAGCAAAGTATTGGTGATATTTAAACGATTTAAATCTTGGAGAACCCTTCTAGCTATTTGGTCCCTATGCTGCTATCCCTAATGAGATTGACTACTCATAACAGATTTTTCTGTACATTTGCTTACCAAATCTGGTAAGGGTATATCATAGTGGTTAAGAACAAGGGCTCTGTGCTCGCTTCGGCAGCACATATACTAAAATTGGAATGATACAGAGAAGATTAGCATGGCCCCTGCTCAAGGATGACACGCAAATTTGTGAAGCGTTCCATATTTTTAGTTTCTAGAAGCTGCTGTTACCTCTTGTTTACAGTTTATATATTATGGTAGATATGAGATATATATATAAAAGGTACTTTTACTACTGTACAACCTGACTTCGTAATGGTGCTTTAAAACAGCGAGATGAGTAAAAACATCAGCTTCCAACTTGCCTTATGTGCAAAGGGTTTTTTTTTTTTTTTTTTTCAATTCATTTATCCCCCACTTGCTGCTTGTGCTCGCTGGGTCAGCTAACCACACCGTGCGTGGCGGGCTTGCCTTCACCAGGAGGCCCCGGGAACCGAACCTGGGGCCTCCCATATAGTAAACGGGAGCCCTACTGATTGAGCCACAGCCGCTTCCCTGTGCAAAGGGTTTTAACCAAGGATGGAGAGAGGGAGAGTTTGAAGGTGAATAATCAGATTGGTGGGATTTTCCCTGCGGTTCTTAAAAAGGTTGAGGAGGAGAATCTGGGAGCAGCGTTCCCCTGTTTCTCCCTGCCAAAAGAGGGTTGGTAAGGTGAGGTGGTCGGGACCGTGGAAAGCCGAGAGTGGAATTTATCCAGACTCAAACGCAATAACCTTTTGATCTCTTTCTAAAAGGAGACTCCCTTGGAAAGATGGCAGGGGAAGGGATCTCCAATTCCCAAATCACACGTTAGCTGATTCGAGGGCTCCTTGTGGTGGGATCAGAGATGATCCAGAGTGTGGGAAAGTGACAGTTAAAACCCCACCTGGAGCAAATAAAAAAACATACAAAACATAAAAAAAAAACAAAACAAACAAACAAACAAACAAGGGCTCTGGAGTCAAATTGCTCAGGTTCAAGCTCTGGCTCTGTGATCTTGGATAAGTTGCTTAACAATGCCAACAAAATGGGACCATATAAATGCCTTCTTTGTTAGAGGGTATTTTGAAGAGTAAATGAAGTAATGCAAGTGAGATGCTTAAAATGCTGGTGCATGGTGTTCAATAAATATTTATTTGGAGTTTAATAAAGAAAATGGAACTTCACAAATCTTCTGACAACATTTGATTGTAATACTTTTTCTGCAAACCGTGCAGTAATTTTACAATAAGACATAGCCTCCTTCTTGTTTTTTTCTAGAAGCCTACCAACTAGAACTTCTGAAAACAGTGTCTACCCTGAAGGGGAGTTTATTGTTAGAGAGCCCTACAAATTAAAATATTTCATGCTGAATGCATCTAAAAAAATGCCCTCTATTATTTATTTTCTAACTTTCCACACTGTGTTTCAGACAGAGATAACTTATTATTTAGCAGTGACTTGTCTAGTCTGTAGTTTTATTGTTTTGTGCACTTTCTGACCCTATTGATCTACCCTGAAAGTCTAATTTAGTGTGAGACTACCTGTGATTTTTGTACATTTCAAAATGTGGAAGTATCTTTCTCAGCAACTTGTACATTATGATTTCCTTTGCACATGAGAGTTGATGTGGAAAAGGCAGCTGAGCAGGGGTTGGCAACCTTTCAGAAATGCTATGCCAAGTCTCCATTTATTCACTCTAATTTAAGGTTTTCTGTGCCAGGATGAACCTCCTCTCCTCCAAATCACTGGAGACTGAGAATTTCTAAGACAGACTGAGGCTACAGAAATTGAAATTACCATTGTATGATTGATTTTCTAATTTTTTTCTTTCCTGGAAAAAAGAACTTTGAAAATGATGATGCCAACTTTATGCAATCCAGAAGGAATGATTATATATGTGGTAATGTGGTTAGCTGAGCAAGTTGGAACTCTGAACTCTTTTGAAGCTTTTCATGTATCATTTCTTCATTTATGAATGCATGCTTAAAGCTATGCACCTTGCATTTGTGTAGTAATTCGTTCATTTAATCAATAGTGAGATCCTAACAATGTGTCAGACCCTCTGATTAGGTCTTTACATAAATGATACTTAATTTTTGGAAGAATAAGTATAAAGATGTGTTTAAAGCACCTTGGTCAGGAGGTGCTACCTTCTTACCCCTTTCCACGTGTGTGTGTGTGGGGAGCATCTTACAAGTGCCCACAATTGTTAAACACCAGACCCAGTGTCCAGGGAATGGATTGTCTTGGGGGAGCCTGCGCTTGAGGACACCTCACCTTGTCTTCTTCTCACCTTCTGCACTGCTTTCCAGAGCTCTGTGAGGGTGGTACCCATCTCTCTGTCCCACTAAGATGTCTTCCTTTTCCTTTCACTTCTTCTCACACAGTCTCAGCAGGCCCAGTCTTATCTAGCTTCTTCAAGAAAAAAAGCCTCCTTGCAAACATCTTAGTCTGGCTCTGTGAATCTTTGTTTCCTTTTGGGTATGAGTTGGGGGCAGAAAAATAGCCCTTTGAGTACCAATGAGATAAAAGATCTAGAAGGAAATGCAGGGAAAACAACTAGATTAATATTTCAAGATATAACCCCTGTTCCTTCATTTATCAACCTTAGACATTATTTATGGACCCACCTCTATGAAAAAGGAGGATTTATAACTCAAACTTCTTTCTTACTTTCCTCTCCTGCCCGTCCTAAAGTTTGATAGTTATTTTTGTATTTGTTTCTTCTGTTTTGTTTTACTTCTTCTCTCCACCTTTACATTATCAAGATTGCTACTGTTCTGCTCTATAACCGTATTTTACAATTCCAAGTTTTGCATATTGGTTGATTGTGAAAGCTGAAAGCCAATAAACACAATTTATGTTATTTATAACATTGATAAGCGAAATTTGAAAAAAAGACTTAGAAAATATTGTTTCACTGTTAAATTTCCTGAATTTGGTAATTATATTGTCTTCACATAAGGGACCACCATTATATGACTGCCATTATACTCACCAAATACATGCTGAAGAGTTATGTGATCTGCAATAAATTTTCAAATAGTTTAGCAAATATAGGTATTATAGAAAGATAAAAAGTTGATAGATAGATGACAGATAGATATGTGGATAGAGAAATAGATAGATAGGTAGAATTGTCCCCCATAGAAGGCATGTTCAGGTCCCAACTCCTGATTCTGTGGGTGTGAACCTAATTGTAAACAAGACCTTTGAAGGTATTAGTTAAGGCGTGCCCAAAATGAATGAGGGTGGGCCTTAGTCCAGTATTGCTCAAGTCCTTATAACAAAGGAAACTGGGAATGGAAGGAGAAGCCACTAAAGAGCAAGAAACCAGAAGTCAACAGACCATGGAGGAGAAAGAAGACATTGCCATGTGCATTGTCATGTGACAGAAAGCCAAGGACCAACTATTGCCAGCAGCTAGCCCCAGAATGCCACAGTCTTTTTTTTTTTATTTTAAAGATTTATTTATTTTATCCATTTTAACCACCCCCCCTCCCCATTTGCTATTTTGTGTCCATTCGCTGGGCAATTCTCTGTGTCTGTTTCCTGCCATCTCTTCTCATCCTTCTCCTCCAGTCTTCACCAGGATTTGGTCCTGTAGGCCACCTATGTAGGAGAGAGGTATTCTGCAACCTGCGCCACCTCGGTTCCTAGTTTTCGGAGCTTTCAGAGCATCTCGTCTTGTCTCTCCCCTGCGTCTCCCTTCTGTTACGTCATCATCTTGCTGCATGGCTTCCGGGGCCTGGCGGCTCACCGGCACAGAGAGCCTGGCAGCCCATGCGCCTTCTCTCTCTCTATATATTTTTTATTTTACCAGGAGGTCCTGGGGATCGAACCCAGGTCCCTCCATATGGCAGACGGATGCCCAACCATTTGAGCCACATCCGCCCCCCTGCCACAGTCTTTAGAGAGAAAGCATCACCTTGCTGATGCCTCGATTCTGGAATTCTGCTAACCTCAAAATCCTGAGCCAATAAATTCCCATTGCTTAAGCCAATCCATTGTATGGTATTTGTTTTAGCAGCTAGCAAACTAAAACACATAGGTAAATATACATAGATAGATGATAAAGATACAAAGTAAATGTGCAAAATATTAACAACAAGTGACTCTAGGTATAGGGTATATATGTATTTTTTCTTTTATTCCCATAACTTTTCTGCTGATTTAATTGTCCTCAAAATAAAAATTTGGAAATAAATGTCCATCTCAAAGTCTAGAATTTTGAGCAAGTTTTAAAATAGTTGAATCTAATCATGCTTACATATCCTTCACAATATCTAGCAAATACTGAGTTCTAAAAGGGATATTTATACTTTAATTTTTTAAAAGTGTTAACTACTGACAGGTTGATAAGATTAAGAAAAATAACTCTAGATGTCTTTTGAATGACATGAGTTTTTAAAGCACTGGTTTGAATCTGATTTTTTTTCCAGCTCAGCTGTAATTACTAGTCTAACAAAAGAATCATCAATATGATGGGTAAATGTATAAATCGTGTCTTAGACTTTTAAAACAAGACAGGTAAAAAATAAATACGTTTTCCAGCTTCTTAGATAAGCTTTCTATTATACTAACTCTGTGACATGGATTAAAATTATTATAATGGATTAAAAGCATTGTTTTTATCTCATCTAAAACATGAAATATTATTGCCATAAGTCTTTTTGTGCTTATACTAATATAGGGGCTGACAGTTGTGAAGCAAACACTAGTTACTAGAGCCTTCCTAGGCTCTATTATTCTGATATATGATTGTACTATTTTAAACACCACATCTCAATTTTCTGTCACATTCTTCACTTTTATAGTTCTAGGAATTTGCAGCATCACATTCTTCTCTAACTCCATGAGCAAGTGACTAAGAAAAGTGTTAAGCTAAGTGTATTTATTAGTCAGCCAAAGGGGTGCTGATGCAAAATACCAAAAATCTGTTGGCTTTTATAAAGGGTATTTATTTGGGGTAGAAGCTTACAGTACCAGACCATAAAGCTTAAGTTATTTCCCTCACCAAAGTCTGTTGCCATGTGTTGGAGCAAGATGGCTGCCGACGTTCAGCCTTCCTCTTCCTCTTAAGGCTCTGTGGTCCCAGCTTCTTCCAATACCAGCTGCAGGCTTGGATAGGTCTTGTCTCTCTCCCGGGGCTCATTTCTTTCTGGGCTCAGCTGCTCTGTTCTCTCCACAAGGTCAGCTGTAGACTATCAGTCTCTCTAGGCTTTGTCTCTCTCCCCAGGCTTGATTCTCTCCAGGCTCAGCTGCTCTGCTCTCTCCACAAGTCCGGCTGTAAACTGTCAGAGGAACTGCTCATTTCTCCTCCCAGGTCCCCTGCCTCAAGACCAAGCTCCTCTGTGTGCTTTCTTCCCTGGCTCCATGATCAAAAACTCCAACTGTTTTCTCTGCCCTGTAGTTTTCTCTGTAAGTCCCCACCCACCTAGGGGGTGGGGATTCAACATCCTACTGACGTGGCCCAATCAAAGCCCTAATCATAATTTAATCATGCCCAGAGGAACAGACCAGTTTACAAACATAATTCAATATCTAATTTTGGAATTCATAAACCATATCTAACTGCCACACTAAGTATGAAAGTTCAGAGTATAACTTAGTGTAAGACAGATTTTGTCCTGGATCTTGCTTGCTAATCAGCTTGCATTGATAAATTAATTTGTTAGAATTTCTTTTAGATGTGCATGTCTATATTACTAAGTGACATTGGTCTGTAGTTTTTTTGTGTGTATTAGTTTTATCAAGTTTTGGCATTAGGTATATGCTAGCTTTATAAAATGAATTATGTAATTTTCTTTTTGTTTAGCTTGGAAACAGATTATTTAGCATAGTCATGTGGTTTTTGAAGATTTCAAAGGGTTTTATCCAAAGAAATGTGTGGGCCTAAATTTCTTTTTGGAAAAGTTTCATTGATAACATTTTCAATTTCTTTCCTGATTATTTATTTATATGATTTTTAACTCCTTCAGTCAATTTAGAACCATTTTTACATTCTTAGAAAATTGTCTTTTTATCAGGATTTTCAAATTTATTAGCATAAAGTTGTATATAGTGTTATATGAGACATTTTAAATCTCATATCTATGTTTTTATATTGCTTTTATAATTTCTAATTTACTTTCTGTTTTCTATCTTTCTATCTTTATTAGATTTTCCATGTTTGCCCATTTTGTTCATTTTTCTGACAAACCAGCTCTTGGCTGTATTTACTTGCCTATTTATTATGTATTAATTCCCAATTTTATCTTTATAATTTTCCTTTATTTTTCATAGTTAATAATGAGTATTATGATCACATATAACAATTTGCCTAGGACATTTTGGTATCTATGATTTTTGTCCGACCATAATTACCAAGTACACACTGTCATGGTGCTTTCCATCTCAAAAATATGTTAGTTGGCTAATAAATTATATGTTCACCTAATGATGACTGAATTACACCATATCCTTAAATGCAACTTTAGCAGCAGCGTATAACTATAATGCATACATTCTCAACTGGGCCAATGTCATCTCCACAGAGGAGAAGGTTGGAGTCTGGAATCGGGGTGGGGTTTGTCTGTGGCATTAAAAATTTAATGGAAGTGGGTTTGCAATTAGGAAAAAATTGTCTAAACAGGCTTCTCAGAGGGACAATAATGAAAAAAGTTTAACACTGTTGTAATGCTATTTAAATATTGCCATTGATTATTTCATTTCCTTTTTGAATTAATAGTTATTCAGATGTTTTATAATTTGAAAATATTGCTTTTGTTTAAACAATAGGTCATTGTTTCAACACTGAAATGCTCTTGTTGACGTCATTAGTGATCTCAACATTGTCTTTGCTTTAGTCCTGTCTGTGTCCTTGGCTGATGTCACCTTTCAGCAGCATCTGACCCCCTTGGCTACTTCTTCCTCCTTATAGCATGAATATTTTCTGGTCCATAGGCTTAAAAGCATTCAGTAAAGCACTCACAGCTGTGCCCATTGCTCTTGACTTTCACCCGACCTCATTGACTCTTTCTTTTGCCATGTGTTTGCTGGATTTTTCACCTCCAAACGCTGGAATGCTTGAGACTTGGTCCTCTTTTCTTCCTCTCTGTATTTTATACTTAGTGACCTTATTCAATTCCATTGCTTTAAATCATTCTATATAATTTTATTCCTCCAACCCCAACACCTATCATGTATAGTGCCTGCACTTGTATAACACATTGCCTGCTCAATATTTCCATGTGGCTATATAATTATCTCAGTTAGGTACACGTTCAAACTAGAATTTTTTCTTCATACCTATATTTCCCCATTCCTTCTCATCTCAGTAGATGTTACTGCCATCCATCCACTTTCTTAAGCCAAGGTAGACCCTTAACCCCATAAGCATTAACAACTTATGAGGTGAAAAATACCAAATGGCTTGAAATTATTTTTGAATACAGAAGTTGTCTTTATTGTCAGAATTTAGGAAGTGTCTATGAATTTAATTTAGAATACATAGCATCTCATCTGGCTGATTAGAATTGCTTATACTTTGGTTGTTTCAAAAAAAAAAAAAAAAAAAAAAAAAAGCACACATACACACAAAACTCTTGCAGATTCTATTTTGCTTAAGCACAAAATGATTTGGGTTGATATAAAAATCCCCTCATCACAATTAATTATTTCTTTCAGTGGGATTTCTTAAAAATTACCTGTGAACAGAATTATAAAGAAATCCTACAACTCAATAATAAAAAGACAAACAACCCAATTGAAAAATGGGCAAAAGACTTGAATAGACATTTTTCCAAAGAGGAAATACAAATAGCTAAAACAAAACCTGAAAAGATGCTCAACACCACTGGCTAATAGAGAAATGCAAATCAAAACCAAAATGAGATATCATTTCACACCTAGAATGGTCACTATTAAACAAACTGAAACTACAAGTGTTGGAAAGGATGTAGAGAAGTAGGAATATTTATTCTCTGTAGGTGAGAATGTAAAATGGTATAGCCTCTATGGAAGACAGTTTGCCAATTCCTCAGGAAGCAAAGTTTAGAACTGTCATATGATCTGGTAATCTCACTACTAAGTATATACTCAGAAGAACTGAAAGCAGAGACACGAACAGACATTTGCACACCAATGTTCATAGTGACATTATTCACATTATTCACATTTGCCAAAAGATGGAAACAACCGAAGTGTCCATCAATTGAAGAATGGATAAACAAAATGTGGTATGTTCATAGATGGAATATTATTCAGCTTTAGAAGAAATGAAGTCCTGATGCATCCAACAACATGGATGAAACTTGATGACATTATGTTGAGTGAAATAAGCCAGACACAAAAAAATATTTTGTATGATCTACTAATATGAGCTAAATATGAGCAAACTCATGGAGTTAATATCTAGAATATAGGTTACCAGAATGAGGGTAGAGAAAGAGGAGCTTATGCTTAATTTGTGCAGAATTTTTAGTAAGTTTGATTGTAAATGTTTGGAAATGGATAGAAGTGATGGTAGCACATTATCGTGAGTATAATTAACAGCACTGAATTGTGTGTATAATTGTGGTTGAAAGGGGAAATATAGGGTCATGTATGTCACTAGAAAGAAAGCGAGAGGATGAAACATGGGACTTTATAACATCATGAACCCTTTTGTGGATTAATAGGTGGTTAATAGTATGAATATAAGAATATTGTTCCATGAGCTAGTATGAATGTATGTCACTATTGCAAGGTGTTAATAATGGAGTGTTTTATGGAAAACTACACTTAATGCAAAATATGGACAGTAGTTAACAGTAATATTTTAATATCCTTCCATCAGTTGTAACAAAGGTACCACATCAATGCTAAGTGTCAATAATGGGGGGTGGTATAAGGGATATAGGGTTTTTCTTTTTGGAGCAATGAAAATGTTCTAAAATTGATTGTGGTGATGACATCTGTGATTATACTGAGAGCCATTGGTTGTACACTTTGGATGGATTGTATGATATATGAATAAAACTACAAAAAAATTACCTGTGAACTTATTGCCACTATTGCAGTGATCACTCTCTTAATGAAACCTCTTATTTATTTTTTTCTAATTGAAGAATAATTTATATTTGTAGTAAGGAAATAAAATAGAAATAACACAAATTCCTACTAAAGATAGAATCCATTTTAGTGTATTTCCTTTCTGTCCTTTTTCCAATATATAATATTTTTCTCCTCCACTCTGAGATATGCTTTGAGATTTGCCTTTGTAATGAAGATGATAAATCTGCTGGCTCATTTCCTTTTATAGACTGCCTTCTTCTCCACCGACCAAGAAAAAGTGTGTTCTGGATTTCACTTGGTTTGCAGCAAGATATTCTGGAAAAATTATAAAATGTAGGATTTGTAATCTAAATTTGGCTGACTCTGTATCCGAAAAAAATAACTTCCAGCACACTGAGGGAGGAAACTTTACATATCATCCATAGAGCCAATACTTTTTGATACATATTTCATGATCACGGCTGAAGCTTTTCCAAGCTTAGAGTGCTATATCATTCATTCACTCTTTTAAACTACAGGATTATTTTTGGCTCTTTGTGTTGGCACGTAGGGCTTCCCACTACCAATCTGCATGCACCATTTATCAAGTCAGGGGTTTAATCTATCAAAGTCAGAGCTTCTTTGTTCTGGCTTTTTCAGTCTTGCCTTCCCATATGGTATTGTCTCATATGTGTATACTGTTGGTTTATAAACGGTTATTTTGGAATGTAAAGATTTATGAAGTTTCTCCTCTTTTTCAAAATAAGATGTTACATAACAGAGTTACATTTTATGGGAAATGATACCTTTAATCAATTATATCTTTGATTATACCTTTAATCAATTTCTAGAATAGTATATTAATCTCCAAACCTGCTTCTTCAGTAGTTTCCTGGCTGTACTTTTGCCAATAGCACTTACTCTTCTTACTCAAGTAATATCAACACCTGAATTGTCTTTGCCTCAAATTTCTAAATCTTTTGGATTCTACCTCCTGGATATTTCTTGAGTCCACCCTCCCTCCATCACCTTGTTTATTGGATTCATGATGATGCCCGTTGCCTTCAAAGAAACAAGACAATGTGTTTAGAATTCTTCTGGTGGAATCCTGAGATAAAGGCCAAAACAAATTAAGAAATCCACTTAATAACGTTGATGCCTGCCATATGCTGGACCCTGTTTAAGACTTTGGGGATAGAGAGTGAACCAGAGAGTGAAAATTATGTCTAATGGAGCATATATTCTAGTATGGGAATGAGGAAGAGAGACAGAAAAGAACACAAGTAACTAAAATATAGTATGTTAGGTGCTAAGTGCTATGAAGAAAAGTAAAGTAATAAAAGGATAGAGGGAGATCTGGGGAGTGGACAGAGAAAGTGCAGATCTAAAGTGGGTTATGGAGATAATAATGAAAATTAATTAAAACTTGAAAGAGTTTCACGAACAAAAAGAGAGTGCAACAAAAGGCATTCTAATTCTCTCAATTCAATTTCCTGTATTTCCTAGTCCTGATGCCAAACTTGGAAGTGGAGTAATAATCTATGCCTGAGAATAATGCAGAAGAGACAATAGCTGCCATGCTATTCTCCCACTTTCTGAGCCATTCCCCTCCTAGGTCAGTACTTTCAGTGAAACCTTACTGAGATCTAAATATAAGAATTGTGCTCCAGAGAGGTGTGTCCACAATAGGAAACTCAGGATATATAAGATGTTCCCAGGGCAAGCCAGAGTGAGAGACAAATAGGGATCATGCATAATATTTAGTGAATTCTTATTGCTAATAGATAAAAATTTGGTTATTTTGTTGACTTCATTTTTGGAGAGTTTTTGGATCACAAAAGGGTCACAACTGTGGCAGGGGAGGATCACTGGTGTGGGGTGTCAGTAATGGAGGAAGTCACAGGAAGAAGTGTTTAGGGCATGCCTCTAGGACATGTGAATATGTTCAGGTGTTCATGTGGCATTATCTCGGTGGGTAGACTTATTATTCTATTGTAGACATTATTATTCTAGCAATGGAAGAACTCTTATCATTGATATAAAGGCAGTGGCCACCAGACCTTCTGAGGGATCAGAAGGGGAAGAATAGGTGTAATATGGGGGCATTTTGGGGACATTGGAATTATCTTTCATGACATTGCAATGATGGGTGTAGGTTATTGTATATTTTGTCATAACCTACAAAATTGTGTGGGACAGAGTGTTAACTATAATGTAAAATACAGTCCATGGTTAGTAGCAATGTTACAATATGTGTTCATCAATTCTAACAAATGTACCACACTAATGAAGGATGTTGTTGATGTGGGAAGGTGTGGGAGGGAGAGGGAGTAGGGCATATGGGAATCCCTTATATTTTTTATGTAACATTTATATAATCTAAATCTTCTTTAAAAATAAAAAATAAAAATTAATTTAAAAAAAAGACATCAAGGGCAAAAAAAGCCACTTAATGGAAATAATCACAATCTCCTTAGAATGTTAAAAACTCATTATTTTTTTGACACTTGTCACTTTGTCATATATATATATATATATATGTGTGTGTGTGTGTGTGCTGCAATGCTCCTTTCACACTTAAAGCTCTTGGGGGGCAGGATTCTGCTCTGATTGAACTTTTATCTCTTCAGCACAATATCCAGCATGGATGAAGAATTATCAGAAATTACTTAGTGGCATAATCAAGGAAAAATACTGCCATACTAAAGTGCCTCCAGATGAAGGTGCTGGAAATGGTAAAATGGTGCAAAATGCCTAATTGGTCAAAGATGTAATGTTTAGCTTGAGGAGGAGAAAAGTAATGATAGGCAAGTTTTTTCAGTCTTCATTTATTCTTCTTCTCATTAGTTCTTTTTCTTACCTGTCCTTTCAGTAACATTCATCAGTGTTCACCACTTCCTTTTTTGAAATGTTTTCTCCCCTCACTGTCCATGATATGTCTTGAACCTTTTCATTTCTTTTGTTTACTTCTTTTCCTGTATCCAGTGTTTAAATATTGAATACTGTTCAAGTTCAGTCTTAGACACTCTCTTCTCATTCTGACTTATTAATGTTTGCAGCTCCAATTACTATCTATGTGCAGGAGGTTGAAAAAGTTATGCAACCAGCTTAGACAAAACCTCTGAACCACTGAGTATTCACTCAACATCTCCTCTGACGTGCTTCAAAGTCACCTCAGATCCAACATGTACAAATGAAACTCATGAAACTTTTCTACTCTTTACAATTATAATGAATGCTACTGTTGGCCTTTCAGGAGCCCAAGCCAGAATTTGAGTAGTTATCCTTGTCCCTCACTCCTAATATCCAGTCCATTTCCAAGCTCTCAGTTTTTATCTCCTAAATAAATCTAGAATCCATTAAGAGATAGATTATCTCCAAGCCACCAACCTATAACAACAGATTGCCATCATCTCCTGCCTGGATTATAATAACCTCCAACTGGTCTTCACACATCCACATTTGCCCCCTCCCCCATGTTCTCCCTAGTTCTCCCCAGTTACCAGGGCAACCTTTGGAAATACAAATTTTATTACCTTCCCCAAACTCCTTCTGGATCTGACCCTTCCTACCTCTCTAGCCTCATCACACACCTCTCCCTCCACCTTTCCTCAGTCCTTATTAAAGCATAGAGGACAAACTGCCCCCTCTGTCTAGGACACTCTTGTCTTCCCTCTTTACCTACTAACCCTTCAGATCTTTTACCTCTCAGATAAATCATCTGTTCCTTGAGGAGGCATCTTCTGTCCTCCCTGGTAGGTCAAATCCACTATTATAATATCTCATAGCACCCATGATATGAAAACACATATTGCTCTTGTAATTTTCCATTTATTAATGGTGATTTCTGGAAGGAGGTGGGAAGGGAGAAGAGTTATAAGAATCAAAATAAGAGAGAAAGTAGGGATCAGATTGTGAAGAAATTAGTAAACTATGTTAAGAAGTTTTGGACTTTATCCTGGAGGCAATGGGGGCCATTACATTGTTCCAAGAAGAAATTTCAGGATCAAATTTACATTTAATAAGGATAATTCTGGATACAGTGTAGAGATTGGTTTGGAAGTGGACAAACTAAATGGTATGGGGAGACTGTTTGGTACTATTAAAATAAGAGATGATCATGGCCATGGGAATGGGAAGAAGTTGACAGATTAAAGACCTAATTTGAAATTAGAATCAACTAGGATGGGTTGGAGTTGGGAAAATGAGAATGAGAGGGAGAAGAATGGCTTGAGAAATTCTGCTATTGATTGATGATTCCAAAATGTACATCTTTAGCTCAAGCTCCTCTCCAGTCTTTTAGATTCTCATACCCAAATGCCAAGTCAGCTCCACTTGGGTTTTCCACAGCCACTTGATAAATGTATAAACAAATGGAGATATATATATAGGGTTACCAAGTAGTGAAAGAGAAACCTTATGTGATACCCCTCCAAATAATTGTATGTTAAAGAGAGATATACTCTCATTCTATGTAAGAAAGAAATCCCTAAAATGGAATGGACATTCTTAGGGAGTAGATTTTTATCTCTGATGTTTTCAAGCAGATTCTAAATGACCATACCTTGGTGACTTCAATCTTCTTATCCTCCTCTTTTGCATTTGTATAGCCCTTTGTTAAAACGTCCATATTGTCTCCTTATATATTACTTATAAGAAGTCTAGCTATCTTCTTCATTGTATGATAAGATCTCTAAGAGCAAAGGCCATGCTTTGTTAATTTGCCCAGTACCTGGAGCCTAACACTAAGCAGTATACATGATCACATAATAACTGCTGCTGTGGAAAGAATGAAGAATTTTGGCTCTGATTTCAAATATTCTCTACCCCAGCTATTTATTTCAATAATTTAGTAATAAATATATCTGTCAGCTTTCTTGCTTAATAATGAAAATACAGTGTGTTGCAATAAAATATCTCTGGTAACTAATCAATATTCCTGTTATCAATTATTTGTGGTAAATTATATTATGAATTAATTTAATTCCATTCTCTGTGGTATATAGTATTTGTATTGTAAAAGGCATAATTGTTTATGTTCATACATAATAAGCAGGTTGGGGAATTTGCTGATTGTGTATCTTAGTTCTTATTAATAGTGATTGTCAGTGTACCTTTCAAGTTTGGAACCTCATTGACCTTTTGGGAGTTAGCAGTTCAGTTTCAAGGAAAATGTGCACCATTCTTTTCATATGCTTCTGTTCATTTAATTCTGCCAAAATAGGACATTTTGTGTCTAAGTTAAAAGAATTAGAGGCTAATTAATAGACTGATGGTAAGGGTTTTTTTTGCTATCTGATTTCTACAAAGGAGCAATGAATTAAATGTAAATGAGTCAGGAATGTACCTGAGGGATTTTTTTTTTTTTTTTACTATGTGTATTTGAAAATATAAAGTTCCTAGATAAGATCAGTTTCAATTTCCCTCTTGATAAATGCAAAAGAATATTTTAATACATTTGGAAAAGTCTCAAAACTCTTTGTCATTTAAATCTTAGTTATTCCAGATTGTTATTCCCAGTCACAAATGGTACCAACTATTTCTTTTGCCAGAATAATATTGTGAAATTCAGCACAAAGAATGTTTAAAACTCTGAAAACAGATATTGGCAGTTTGGCAGAGTAGACCATGGAAATGAGTGACTCTTGACCTCTGGAAGATCACAGAGACTTTGCGCAGAATTATTAAAACAAACCTATTCCTTGAAAAACTCTTTAAAATTAAATTCCTTTCCACATTTATCCAAGGTAAAGCTGTTGCGGCTGTCGCAATGAGAAACCCAAACGGCACTTGGAGAAGCGGAGGAACCAGGCTTTATTACGCGTGCGGGCCCAGAGGAAAGTTCGGTTTCCAAATTTTGGGCCCCCAGCCCCAGTTTTCTGGAGTTTTTATTGGGGTCTGCAGGCTCCCGTTTATTGGCTAGCGAGTTGGCATGTGGAATTTTTCCATTACCTTAGGCAACTAAGCAAGCGTGGTTACAGAAGCAGAACTGCAGGTTACGAAATCAAGCGGGCAGGGTTACAGAGCCAGAAGTGCAGGTTTCAGTTCTAAGGCGGGAGATTCTTGTCAGGAAAAGGGGGAGGGGTAGGGCTGCAGTGACTTTTCCTTATCAAAGCAATTTTTGTTTTAGCACTATTGTGTATAGAATTTTCTGTGATATCTTAAATAATTCCATGACATAGGAGTCTGTGGTTCAGACATCTGTGTCAACGAAAACCAATGCACTGTCCACATAATTAAGAGCTTTTCAAGGAAGAATTCACAAGGGCTTTGGGTATATATGCAAAAAACAGGTCCTAGAATTCTTTTAAGATAATGACCAGTGTAATCTTTCAATTTTCCCCACGTTCTGAAAATTGATAAACTAAGAGTCATTTACCCTATCCCCAATTTTCTGAAGATTAGGTTCATTAGTTTTATATTATATTTTAAAAAAAGTGTTTATTTTTCCTCTTAATATATACAATCTTTTGGAGACCTAATCCCACCTTGACTGTAGGTGTACAGGGAAAGAACTGACAGACAAGAGAGACTCAAACTTTATGCCTCAGTGCAAGCTGGAAGAGGGAAGGGTAAGGGCACTGTCCAGTTACTCATGAAACAGACATACAAGACTCTAAAACCAAACAGACAGAGGGGTGTGTTACAGAGCACAAAAATCTCTTATGACAACATTTTCTGCCCAGGCAAAAGATTCTGCATTATCGCCTAGAAAAGTCAGTTGGTGGAGTAACATATTTAAACCAAAAAAAAAATGTAGCCAGTTCTAATAATGTTCCAGAATACAGCAGAACTATATACAATACATGTCTTGGAACACAAGGTAGCCAACCTTCTGGCAGGAAGGAGAAAACATCTTTGCCAGAGGAGACCTGGGGCAGACCTCAGCGCTTGGCCTGGGACAGTTTTCAGCCTGTTTGCCCTGAGTCCCATTGGAATCTCCAGAAGAAGAAAATGCTTGCCAACAGCCATCAGCCTTATAAGGATTGCTGGAACAGGCTACGTGCCAAAGGTGGATGGAATATGGCTTTTGAGTGTCAATGAGTGAGGGGACAATAGGTATAGCTCTTGTGTCAACTGTATGGATGTATGTATCTGAAATATAAGCTCCCACTCTCAGTCTCTTTTCTGTCTCTTCTCCCTCTGTTAAGCCCATACATTATCCATAAGCTCTGGCCAGTGCTTAAGAATGAAAATTATGGTGTTACTGGCATCATAAAAAGTAATTGCCATCTGCTACAGAGTCCCTCCCTTTTCTCTGTGCATATTGAATAATTTCTCTCTTTTAAGAATTAACTTCTTGTTTTTCTCTAAGATGATTGGTAATCCATTTCAGAATTCCTTACCTCTATGCCATGTTTTCTTTATAAACCAATCTGTGCATGAAATAGTTAATGTTTAACACCAGCTTAATTTTGTCCAATGCACCCTTTTGTGCTTTCAAAGCAGTTAAGTACTTTGTGAATTCAAGCCCATGATCTTCTTTTTAAAAATAGAATTTGTTTGACCACTCTGAAGTTCTCTTTTTTCCCCCCTGGCTCTCCATTTAATACAAAACTGTAGTATTTATTATTTATGCTGCTAGAAATTTGAAAGTAGATCTTAAGTACAAAAAAAATGAGCATAGTCAGTTCTAGATGATTCCTGAATTTGTTGGAAAACACCTGTGAGTTGCCTCGCCTCTCCGTGAATTATCTATTGAATAAAAATAATTAAAATGGCAAGAATAAGAACAAATAGAAGGCTGCAGGTTGCAAATGGACTGCCCATGTACCATAGCCTTTCTCCTACTTTTAACTTATTCCACTAACACGTTCTCGGTACTTTCCTGTTTGGTATGATTGTGGTGAGACTATATATAAAATGGTTAAACAGAAAATTCCCACCCAGCAAGTAACAAGGCACCCCTGATGTCAGTACTTGGGCTCAATCAAAAAGACACTTTTGTGTGAAAACTGCCTCCCATCTACCAGCCTGGCAGAAAACACAAGTGCCAAAAACCAAAAACTAAAGCACCAGCTAAATACTACCTGTCCTGCGCATGGGATTAAGATGCCATCACTTTGCAGCGCAAACTGGAGTAAACAATTCTCCACAGAAATACAGTTGATGAAGTCACTGTTATATAAATTGCAAACTAAGGCTTATAAAAGGAGAGATTGAAACATCTTTGCAGTGCGTATTAAAAATGTGGACATAAGGAAGTGTCCATTCTGGCATATCTGTATTAGAAAACTGAGTGTTGGACCCTGAGGCAACAGATCAGTGGGACTGTAAAATCTGGACAAAGAAAGGCAACCCAAGTTATAGACTTCATCAAAAAAGGGAACATTCTCTGGGTGACACCCGGATCATTCCTTGGTGTGGAGGAAATGGAGATTAATACCAGAGACATATGGCTCATTATTCATGTAGTTATGTTTGTCACCCTATATAGTCAACTACGTGTAAAATTTTCATTCCATAGCATGAATCCAGTCACTAGTAGTTTTTCCTTTCCATTTATTCTTTAAATTAGTATATATAGAAGACCCTCAAATGGCTCAGGCACTGACCTATAATGGTAAAATGGACACAGCCTTTCCCTCCAGGATCTTACAGGAATGGGGCAGATGGAAAGAAGCCATACCATGTGGGAAGTGCAGTGCACTATGGGAACGTGAAGCAGGGATATTTACCTGAGTCCTTGTGGGCAAGGGGAATAAGTGTAAATAAGACCGGTGGGTAGGTAGGATTATAAGAGGCTAGGGAGGAAGGTTCCAGGCAGAAGCATATGCAGAAATTTTGGAAGAAAGCACACAGGGCAAAATTTTAATGAAGCTTTTGTTGTTATTATGCAATCCCAAGGTAAAAGTCCGCTGCTGGTGTATCAAAGAGAGCTCTCTGAATTGGATGAGTCACTGTGATTTCAGTTAAGAACTGATAGTGTGAGTTTCTTTGGGGAGTCATGAAAATACTTTGGTGTTGGATAGTGGTGGTGGTTGCACAACTTGTAAATGCATTTAGTGCCACTGAATTGTACTCATAAAAATGGTTAAGATGGCAAATATGTTTTTTATATATGTTACCACAATAAACTTGAAAAAGAAAGAAGATGACAAACTTATGATACGGCCAGGGTGGGTGAGTCATGGTCATGCAGCTTTTCACCTTAATAGATCTTAAAATATAGCTCGTCAGAAAGTGTGCTTATTCTGCATAATGCCAGAGATCTGAGCTGGTAACACAGTTCTCCATCTCAGTGGCATGCAGTAAGTGAGTGACCCCCCCCCCCCGGAGCTTGGAAAAAACTGTGTCCTATAAATCCCATGAAGCACAAGCAAAAAAAAAACATGCCACAAAAGCACCTCTGCCTTTCAAAGTACCACAGGGGCCATTGCTGGGTTCGTAAAGTGCAGAGAAAAGTGTACCTGCAGCTCATTGCTTGTTGCTTTATCCTACTGTCCAATCAGGCCCCAGAATGAGGTGGAGGAAGTTCACCAGGGAATGCTCACCATTTTCCCTCTTGCTCTCTGTGCTCTAGCCCAGGGCTTGGTTCACCTTTTTCTTAAACCTTTTAGGCTTTGCAGACCCTACGTTCCTTGTCATAACTACTCTGCTGTTCCACTGTAGCCTGAAACCAGCTATAGATGATACATAACTGAATGGACATGGCTGTGTTCCAATAAAACTTGATTTACAAAATAGGCACCAGACAGGATTTGGCCCGCAGGTCACAGTGTGCTGACCTGCTCAGGTCTAATAAATAACAGTCCTGTAACGCGCCGTATCTCGACCCTTGCGCGTGCTGTTTACATCACCTCGAATTCCCTTCTCCTCCTCTTTGCCTGGCTTGTTCTTCATCATTCTTCAGCTCTTGGTGCAGAGGTCACTCCTTCAAGGAAACAGCAACCACTGAGCTCCCAAATCCTGGTTGTATTCCCCTCATGTGCTCCCATAGCCCAAGGAGTCTCCCCTCCAGAGCGCTGAGTCTGAATTCTAGTTGCCTGTTGACTTGTCTCCTTCTGCTCTAGAGTGTCAACTCCATAAGGATGGGAACGTGTTTGCTTTTTCTTCCCCTTGTGTTCCTAGCACCTAACACACAGTGTCTTGTTTAATGCTTAATGAGAGATATTGTTTATACTTTCTCTGGTTTTGTTAGGGATCCAAAGTCTAGCAGATGAAATTTATTTGTGGCTGTAGTTTACGAGCCATGACTCCATCCTCTAACAAAGCAAATGTTTAACTGTATCTTGGCCCTTGTAGGATTCAATGCACAGTGGCCATCCATAGTTTCACCCCCCTTATCTCCCAGCTGGGATGAAAGATGCTAAATGGGAAGTGCTATTTGGGCAGTCTCTGACCACTAATAAGTCTGCCACTCTGCCTTCTTGAGATGGACGCCACTTCTCTCTCAGGCACTGGTTTTGTCAGTGGCAGAGCTGCATGGTGAGTGTGTGGAGGACAGCACCTTTCTGCCCCCATCAGTGCTTTACACCCTTTTTAGAGGGGTCCCAGCACAGAGCTCTCTGCGTGCCAGTGTTTTACCGAATTTTTAGTGAAATATCTCCTTTTTAATATAACATGTTATCTCCCTAGAACTCAGTGTAAATTCAGGAGACTAACCTGGAGTCAGAATCATATGTAATCAGAATAATTCTTCCCTCAACAAAGATCAACACTTTGCTACTGAGTTCAGATCACTGTGCTTGGGAAGAATTCTTTCCCAGGAAGCTCTGCTCTCCCTCACAGACACACACTTCTAGAGGCCTATCATCTCCCGTTCCCAATGTTTTCACTTGCTTGGACATCCCTTTGAATCCTAGACAGAGCAAGCTGTGACCCTGGCCACAGAAGACTCATTTTTTTCCTCTCTGGCTTACAGGCTAAACAAAACTAGTAAATACTTACACAGATCTTACTATGTACGAGATATGTATTACCTGTAAGTGATTTACAGATAGTAACTTATTTATCCCTTATGGCAATCTATTGCATTATCTTTAGTTTAACAATGAAGAAACTGAGGCAGAGAGTTCAGTCACATTGCTTCAACTGGAATTTGAAGTCGAATCCAAAAAATCTGATTCTGAGTCCATGTACTAAACATTTTGCAGGTGCTATGGTAGCTGACTGCCCCCTTGCAGCATCTACAGCCTCCATTCTACCCTTTCTCTCTCAGAATCTCAGGCAGTAGAAATGAAGGAGGAAGGTGTTTGAGTTACAGTAGCGGCTCAAATCAGAGTGGGAATGTTCAGAGGCCACATGAGGTATTAGGTAATGCTATCTCTATAATAGGTAGAAACTTCCAAATCCAGGATGTTCTGAAACTTGAAAATCACGAGGGAAATGAAAATGCCCTTGGATTGTTATGCTGCTTTCTCTTTTCACAGAGCTAAGCTGGAACACTGAAAGGGTATGCTTCTTCACTAAGTGTTTTTCACTCTTTGGCTCTGAAGTAGGATTTCAGCCACAAATAGATGTTTTCCCTAAAATTGAAATCAATTTTTTCAATAAGGCAGAGAAGATAATGCATCTGGCTGTTTTTCCCAGTGACAAAGCAGCAGGGACCAAGCATGTGAAAAGTGGCCGTCCAGTGTTGACCCTTGCATTAGGTATACCCTTTATCTCTAGAATGCGAAGACATACAAAATGATTCTCAATATTGCATGGTACAAATAAAAAATAGTAACTTAGTAGTCATAACCTTATGAACTCACTTGTGACACAGGAACTGGCTACTATGGGAATATATTAGATCCCAATTTCTTTGTGAAAACTGTCTTCTTTCCAAACTTGATTAAATTAGCATAAACAGATAACTCACCCACCTTTCAATTTAAAAACCTTCCCTTTCCTCCCAAACTTTTTTCTTCTCATATTTCCATCTTCAATGGTTTATTCTTACTTGAAAAGACCATTCCTTTTATAGAAGTCCACAGACTACAATATGATCTTTCTGACCCAAAGAAACTGTTTCCTCTTAAACTCATAGGCACTAATAAATATTTTACAGTTACCAAAGGTTACATATTTGGAGGCACCTGAAGTCAAGAAAGCAAAAATTGAGAAATAAGATTCTCTGAATTGTATTTTTCTAAGGCTTTTGGGGATGAAATGAACCATCAATTTTTTGGCCCAGAAACTGAGAATAGAAAGAATGGGGGGAGGGGGAGGGAGTTATTTGCTCAATGATAAAGCAGGTTTTTGACTAATGAATCCATTCACCCAACTACCCATCCATCATTCATTTCCATCCACCTGGCTGGCCATTCATCCATCCAGATAGTCTAAAATTTCAACTACCCTGACTCTTTTTAATCTTTCTTCTCTGCTTTATTTTTCCTCTTTGCAATTGTCATGTTCTACTATTCTATAAAATTTATTTATTTTGTATACTGTCTTTTTTTGTTCATCCGTTTATCTGTTGATGGACATTTGGGTTGCTTCTACCTTTTGGCTATTGTGAAAATGCCAACATTGGTGTATGAATACCTGTGCAGGTCCCTGCTTTCAATTCTGTGGGTTATATACCTAGAAGTGGGATTTCCAGGTCATGTGGTAATTTTATGTTTTTGCTTTAACATTTTTATTTTGAAATAACTTCAAATTTACAGAACAGTTGCAAAAATAGTTTTTAAAAAAGTTACACAGAAACCTCTAACCTATCCCCACCCGCCAAGATACACATATCCAACAATTTAACATTTTGCCATCTTTGCCATATCATTCTATCATTATTATCTATCTATCTATCTATCTATCTATCTATCTATCTATCTATCTAATCTATCATCTATCTATCTATCTTCTGAACATTTGGGAGAACGTTGCACACATCATACACCTTGAACACTTAATACTTCCATGTACATTTCCTATGAATGAGGGTATTCATTTATGTAATCACCTTACATGCAGTTACCAAGTTCAAGACAGTTAACACTGATATAAAGCTTAAATTCTGTTCCAATTTTCCTCATGTAACAATAATGTCCTTTTGAGACTTTTCTCCTCAATTCTTAGATCCCCTCCAGTGTCATGTACTGCATTTAATTGTTATTATCTGGTAGCTCTATGTTTAATGTTTTGGGGAACTGCCAAACTGTTTTCCACAGCAGTTGCACTATTTTACATTCCCACCAACAATGTGCTAAGGTTCCTATTTCTCCACATTCTAACCAACATTTGCTAGTTTACATTTTTAAAAATAATAGCCATTATATTTGGTATGATATGGTCTCTCACTGTGGTCTTGATAGCATCCACTCTTTCAAAGCACTGGCCTGGGTGCCAGAACAGATCTAAGAAGAAACAGATATGAATCTCAACCTCAGAGAAAACTCCAGCCTAATAAAGCATAGTCACAAGATATATTTTTTCACAAGATATATTTTTAATAGCATCACCATAATATAGAGTTGAAAGCAGTTGTTTCCATATGAGAAATGCATCCGATGTGATACAGGAGTTGAAAAGAGGGAGAAATACTTCCAGCTGAGAAAAGGGCTTCACTGAGAAAGTGACATATGAGGTAGACATTGAACAAGGAGTAGGATTTAGAAATAAAGAATTGTGGTAGAAAGACGTTCTCTCTCTCTATATATATATATATAAAACAGTAGGAATGAAAAAGTGGAAATGGCAAATGCAGGGTATATAGGAGAGGGAAAAGCAAGTACAGTTTAGCAGAAACTTGTAGACCTGAAATTTGGGAATGAAAGATGTATTTGGAAAGAGTGGTTCGGTCAGATTATAGGGGATTTTGATGTCACCCGTTGGCAGTGGTGGGTCCAAGAATCTCTTTTTCTGGTGTCTGAACCTCTCTATCTTCCTTTCATTGAGTGATAATATTTTGTGCTTCATGTTTTGGGTTTCAAAGCAGCAACTTGGCCAGCTCAACCTGCTAGAGTCTGGAAGGAATCTTGTGTGAAATGCAGATTTAAGCTTTGATCTGCATTTTGTAGGTCAAAAAGCTCAGTTACTTGGCAGTAATTACAGGGCTCACAAGGATGTTTTCCTTGAATAATTTATTTAATATATTAGGTACAAACAAGATTGCACCTTTGAGCATCTCAGTTCCCCTGCCCTGCTTTTCAAGAGGGAGGTGTGAATTGTCCCCTGTTCCTAGAGATTTCTTCAAAGTTGATTTGGCATATGGATTTCTACCTTCAGAAGCATTTAGCTTCTATCCCTTGAGCTATGTAATAACAGAAATTATTTTCTACTCCTTACCTCATTTGTGGAGGACACCAAAAAAGTGTTTAGATCTTGGCATGTGAGACTGTTGAGTGTGTCCTTGTGCCATAAGTGTACTTTGGCATAAGGAAATGGAGAGAGCAGTTTTTCAAGTGAGAGGAGAAGCAGGCTGATCAAGAGTTCTACATGGGCAGACCGTAATAAAGCTGCTTACAGAGTCCTTGCCTAACTCATTTCAATTTGGAGGGCTTTAATGAAAAAGTTTCCAATTTTGAATCTTGTGGTAGAAATATCGTTTTCCCCATCCACAACTCCTTTCAGTTAATGCCACCAGGTACCCAGATTTGAAACTCAAGTGTCGATAGGAAAACCCAACAATAAAATAATTTATTTTAAATGGTGGCCCTGAAAACCTGTGCTCATTTCCATGGTGTGGGTATTTGTTCTTTTAATTGATCTTCTCCCATTATTTTCACCTCCTGGCTCTTCAACAGATTAGGAAAATGGAAATGATTAATCAAATGCTGATCTGTGAGTTGGTGACTGGAGAGTGCTAGTTCTCATGTGCACCTGGATGTAGCAAACCAATTTCCTCCCCAAAGTGAGCAGTCATTTTTGAATTGACTTCCCTAGTCATGCCAGCCAGATGTGCACCCTACCTCCTTGACATTTCTATATAAAAATAAGAAATCATGACAGGAATGACACCATTCTTGTTTTGTATCACTCTTCGGGCACCAGTCACTATGACTCTGAAGTGCCATCATTTGCTGAAAGAGCTCAGGTTTGTGGCCAAGCAAACCTGTGTTCAAATTATGACTCCACAATTTGCCTGATGGCCTCAAGCATGTCACTTGGATTCTGTGGCTTTTATCTCATCTGTAAATGGAGATAATAATAACTATCTTTCCAAGTTTTTGCAAGGCACAAATAAGATAATATATATAAGGCATATAGCATAGGGCCTGGCAAACAAGTACCTATGGAAATTATTAGTATTGTTGTTGTTCTTGCTATTTTATTAATACTAAATTGGAAGATTCTCAAGACAGAAGCTGTGCCTTTTACACCCTTGAAGATAGTTAATATTTTTTCATAAGCAAAGGCGAGTACATGTAAGGGTGAGGGTAGGGTGTAAGCACTGAACTGTGGTGACTTTCTTTACCTTATATCTTCTATTTTAGTAGATTTTCTTGAGTAGCCTGCCTCCTGATAATGAGGAAGAGGAGTAGGGAACTCATACAGGAGTTTGTTTCAGGCAAATCATTTTTTGCCACTAGACCATAGATATCTGTTTGTAAGGATACAATCAATAATAGCTGAACTTTAGCTTTGTTTGCCAAAATTCGACCAAGAACAACAAATGTGGATTTGATATCCAAATAGCCCTTGCAAGAAAGAGGGTCCTTCAGACATTTTCCTGCTTTCCATGAACACTTTCCCTCCCCCAAACCTAGAATACCCTCCCTTCTTCTTTATTCCCCTCCCTGCTAACTCTTCCATGATGTCTCCTCATTAAGTGAAGAAATATTTCTTCTCACAACCCCTTTTGACATGCAACTCAATCAAAAGTATAATTCCCTTTACAATGGAAGTAAGGTATATTAATGTTTATAAACACCTGTTTGTTCTTATGGGGTTCAGACACTCGTATTTTGATATCACATAATCCCTCTTCCTTTTTTCTTCATGCACCACCTCCCCTCATCTCTGTGGAATTTGCAAACTCCAAAGATACACTTTAAAAAAATAGCAGGTATAGATCAATGAATGTTGCTATGAAAAACAAGAAAGAGAAAAAGAAAAACTGGCCACTTCCCGACTGTATAGCAAAAAGCCCTTTTTTTGGATTGTCAGTTTGTTTATTTTGTTTCCATTACCGAAGTCATAGCTCAGCTTATGCTCTGGCATGTTGGCTCATATCTGCCAAAGAATCAGCAGAGAAAGATGCTGATTGAATTAAATATATACATGTGCATGTGCACATGTGTGCCAATATTAGTGTAAAATTAAGGTGCAATAGATTCATGACATGTACCATGAAAGATCCACAATAATTTTAAAACTGTCTCCTATATTTTAAACATATGTCTCCAGTGTCTGGTAAGTGTTCAATACATATTTGTTTAATGAAGAATGAATGAGAATGCCTTTTCTTGTCAAATGGGTTCTTCTTAGAACATTCCTGTGTATGTGTTAGATGTCAGTTTCATTAGTGTTGCAGAGTGCCTGTGACTATCATCAAAGTTTAATAAAAATTAGGTGATGAAGCTTTTCTTTGGCTTTTCCTCTTCAAGTAAATATTCTGTAGCCTTGCAATATTCCATTATGCGTAGGCTCTGCCTTATCCCTAATCATTATTACTCGGCGCTGCAGGACTATTTTAATGTCGGATCTATTCCACCAGGTGAAGCAAACAAATTAGGGAGAGCACCACAGCTGCTTGATATAGGATGTCATGTTTTTGCTCCCCTTTTTAATACACCCAAGCATCACATTTATTTTTTCAACAGCTGCTACATATTGTGCAGACTTCTTAATTAGCTAATGTTTAGAAAGCCCTTTGAAGATAAAAAGCCCTATGTAAGTGCTAAGTGTTATTATTACCTTGACAAAACGGTTCTCTTTTACCTTGGCTCTCTGCAAAACGAGTGGGCATTCCTTCTCTCTAACTAGCAGGTAGTCAGACTATAGGCTACATAACTCACAGGAAGAAGAACTTAGAAATTCAGCTGTGGCCCCTGAATGCAGGCAACTGGGCACCCTGGAGTGTTACTTCACTTTCTAATGTAATCTTTGCCAGGTACTAGAAGAGAAGAATCCTGGGGATGTGAGGAAGTTAGAAATCATGTTCAGACTGCGATTATTAAAACAAGGAGCTCTGTTGCTGTTGGGAGCTCCAAGATAAAAGAAGGTAGGGGAAAGTGTGTTAAGTGTTAAACTTTGTGTAAAAAAATATACATCTATATGTGCATTTCCTTTCATACATGCCCCTGTACGACAAGACTGTAGGCTCTCTTGGAAGGATAAGTGAGAAAATTGACACACTGATTACTCTTGGGGAGGGTAACAGAGGAACTGGGAGACAGAGGTGGATGGGAGATTTACTGCAGTGTATTTTCTCTAAGTTTTTAAAAAACCAAAAGAAAACTTTTTATTTTGAGACAAGTGTAGACTTACATGCAGTTGTATAAGAAGTAATACAAAGAGATCCTATCTACCCTTCACAATTTGTCCCCAATGGCAACAGCTTGTATTACTCTAGTATATGGTAAGGAAATTGGCATTGATACAATTCACTGACCTTATTCAGATCTCATCAGTTTTACATGCACTCATGTGTATGTGTATGTGTGTGTGTTCAGTTCCATGCAAGTTTATCACATGTATAAGTTCAGTTAACTAATGTCAGAGTTGATATACAGAGCAGTTCCTTGTGATGACAAGGATCCCTTGTGCTTCCTTTTTATAGCCATAGCACCTCCCTCCTTCTCTCTAATCTGTTTTCCCTTTCTATAATTTTGTCATTTCAAGAATGTTATATAAGTGGAATCATATAGTATGTAACCTTTTGGTGTTGGCTTTTTTCACTCAGAATTCCTTTGAGATTCATCCAAGTTTTTGCATATATTGATTCTTGTAGACAGCATATTGTTGGATCATGGTTTTTAGTTTATTATTTTTTAGATGCTTTGTAAATCTCTGACTTTTAATTGGTATATTTAGACCATTTACATTTAAGGTAAATTATTGACATGTTAGGGCATAAGCCTTCCATTTTATTATTTGTTTCTGTTTGTTTCCTTTGTTTCTCATTCCTCTGCTTTTTTTTTTTTTCTTATTTTTTATGGATTACTTGAACATTTTTTAGAATTTCATATTGATTTATTTATAGTGTTTTTGAGTATATTATTTTGTATAAGTTCCTTAGTGGTTCCTTAGGTATTACAGTATACACATATAAATTAGCACAGTCTACTGGAATTATATTATGTCTTTACTTTTTGGGGTTTTTAAATTAACTACATCTTGAAAATTACTTTTTACAGTAATAAAATTATTAGCATACCAAAACACCCCACATACACACTCATCCAAAACAAAATGAAACAAACAAAAAACAAGCAAACCAAAACTCACCTAGGTACAGCCTGACTATAGCCAGAAAGAGAGATGAGATCAAAGCACTTCAGAAGAAATAACTCAAAGAAATATCAAATAGGAAGAAATATTAAATCAGAATTTTCCAGGACATGCCTGCAAAATGGAAAATTGGGGGTTTGTCCAGGACCCCTGAAACATGGAGTGGAGTAGAGAAAGAAGAGTTGTTGAGTATCCAGCCCTTGGGTTTTTATAGACTTTTCTCCTACCACTTGTGGAACCTCATTCCATTCCTTAAACTCTCTGTCCCAAATATAAAAGGAAAGTTAATAATGGAAACCACCTCATAGAATTGTGAGGATTCAATGAGAAAAATACATGTAAAGTTGTTAGCATAGCATCTGGCACATAGCAAAACCTCAAACAATTAATTACTATTTTGTTCCTGGACTTTCCCCTGGGCCTAAACGGGTCCAGGTAGTTGTAGGCATATAGTGACTGTGGGGACCCAGGGCCCCCTCTAAGTCCTCAGCACATAGCCACCTATGTGACCTAGACTTAAGTTAAAGATTAACAACCCTCGCCTGAGGGGAGGGAATACAGAGATGTTATCATAAGCTATAATCTTCCGAAAGCAGTAAGCGTCCTTGATAAACATCCTTCTGATGGGTGTAGTAAAAACAATACCAGACTCCATGTGTACACTTCACATGACCCTAGCAGGAACTCTGTTCTCATACCCTATGGAATGTCCTTGTTATCACCCCTGTGGAATATCCTTGTTCTAAGACCCCTTATATCATCCCTCATTTTTCTTGTCTCATTGCAGAGTGCTAACTTCATTCATTCTTTGACCGGCCATCATCAAAGATTCTCTCCTGTCCATAAGTCCCAATAAAGCTTATGCCTGACTAAATGCCAGGTGTGTTCTTTGGTCTCGTGGCCTCACCAACTCATGCCCTTCAGTAGTTGAGTTGTAATAGTGACATGGTGCCATTCCTCAGAATGAGAAAATAATACCACAAGACCTATGTATATGTGTTTTTTATACTCCTCGCTTCTCAGACTGCATGGATGACCTGTTGTTCCACTTTTTCCCATTAAGACCAGATTTTACCATATAACCATGGTTGGGGTGAAAAGAGCTTACTCCAGGCATCTTGACTCATTTCCCTCCCCTTACATGGATGGCCTTGGTATTTGGTAATTTAGATATGAAAAACAAAGAGTAAAAAGAAGTTGGATATAGATTCAAAAGTTCTTCCTTTGGAAAGATGAGAGGAAGGTATCAGAACTGGTAACATTGCCCCTAGCAATAAGAAATATGATCAGTCTTTTTGACTGATGAGTCTTTGGATAGAATATCAATTTAGGAAATGGGTGATATTTACTTATTTTGTACAATACCGAGAACATATGTGAATGACTCTTAGAATTGCTTTTTTTTTTTCGTATTTTGTATAGGATGACAGATTATCCAGGCACTACACACAATCAGAACGGTCACCTTAAGCTATTCTAATTGCCCAGAGAAAGCTTCCTTGGGTTTCCTTTTATTTCCCTCATTTCTTACTTGGTATGCAAATTTCATGGTGTAGAGACCTGACCCCATTTTCAGACCAGCAAAAAAATTGTCCTCAGACATAAGAATATTTTCTTGTCCTTGTGCCTCTTCCATTTATGGGTCCTGATTCTCTGCTTAAACAATTTCTCATTCTGATTATCCGTACATTTTCTTTCCAGGATGTTTTTCCCATGCATCTTGCCAATATCCCTAACGTCATCTCAATTCTCACCAGACCCTGCTTTAGCCCCACCATGAAATTTACTCCCAGATTAGAAGTTTGGCCCCTTCTCCCCTTCTACTGAGCAAACTGCAAAAAGATTAAGACTGAGGGCAATTTAGAGTCAACAAGAACTAAAAACAACTTACAGCTGGTGGTACCATCTGTGCCTGTCAAAATGTGGCCAAGTAGTTTTCCATGGTGGAGAAAGACAGAAAATCTGATAGTGGTTTTTGGTTTGGGGTTACTGAGAAATAAACTTGCCCAGGAGGAAGATTAGGAATATTGGTAGGCAGCTTGTTCCCTTTGTAATGTGTGGCTCAACTCCCAGAAAAACAGGCTTCTCCTGGCAAATGGTCAAATTTGGTGTCCAAGGCCTTAGAGTGGCCCCCTGAGTGTGTCCTTTCTCTCTAGCCCATCTGCAGAATTCAGTCTGTGCCAGGTGTCTGGCATGACATAGGGGAGCAGTAGAGTCATGAAAGGGAATTTTTAAAAAATTCACTAAAGTTAAAAGAAACTTCTAAACCGAAGTTTCCCAGACTTTTGATGATGCAGAAACAGGAGGGAAGGGAGAGTGATGGATTCCTGGGAGCTGTATGGGTTGGAGGCTCTCCTTTGTTGTGGAGATACTAAGGAAAAAAGAAAGGAAGCCAGGCCAAGTTAATCTATTTTAAGGAAAAGGTGAGGGGGCAAGGAGAATGTCAGATTAGCCACTTAGGCAGGAGGTGAGGGAGAAGAGAGGAGAAGGGCCGAAAGGGACTTGTAAGAAGTGTTCTTAAGATAGGTAAGGGATTTGAACAGGCACTTCACAAAAGAGGTTAGTGAAACGGGCAGTAAATAAGTAAAAAGGTGCCCAACGTCATTACTAATCAGGGTAATGCAAATTAAAACCACAATGAGTAACACTAGGACCAGAATGTCCAAACCAAAAATGACTGGCAAAGCCGAGTGTTGGCAAGGATATCCAGGAATTGCTGTTTATTGCTGATGTGATTATAATTAGTACAACCCTTGCAGCAAACTGTTTATTGCTATCTATTAAACTGAACATATGCAAAGACTATAATCTAGCAATTCCACTTCTAGGTATACTCAAACAAAATGAATACATGTAAACACCAAAAGCCTTGTACACAAATGTTTATAGCATTTTTCTTGCTTTATCCATAGTAACACATGTAGAAAAATAAAAAATGTCCAACCAGAAGAGAAAGGATAAATAAATTGTGTTATATTTATATCATGGAATACTATATAGCAATGACATATAATGAAATATTTTATATTCAAAATGTAGATGAATCTCACACAGTTTATGGCAAAAGAAATCAGATATAAAAAGCTACATAATATATGATTCCATTTATATAAAATTCAAAGGCAGACCAAGTTAATAAATGTTTGGGTAGTAGTTGTCTTTTAGGAGCAGGGAGAAGGTAGTAATTAGGAAAGGACATGAGGAGTTTCTGGGGTTCTGGTAACGTTCTAGTTTGTTAATTTTGGAGGTGGTTATACATTCATGTTCAATTTGAAATAATCCATTAAGCTGAACATTTATATTTTCTTCACTTTTCTGAATTTATACTTCCACTAAAACAGTTATTAAAAGGAGGAGAAAGAGGAGAGTTGAGTTATGAATTAGATTGCCTTTATTTTTGCAAGACCAAAGGAATATTGGAATTGTTTTTAAATTTTTGTGTGTATTGAACTCTATTCTTTTGTATATGATAATGTGACCAAACAATGGCACCTGGGACCTTATATAGAAGTGGTACCCTTCTGTATAACATCATGTTTGGTTGTTCGTCCTTCCTAGTACTTTCGTGCTACACACGGCTTCTAAGTAGTTCTCTTCTAGCAGAGAAGAATCTAAGATTGGCATTATACACCATCCTGAGTCAGAGTTGTCTATGAATGTTTGAGAATAACTCTGCTGCTTTTTCATTCTGGATGTTAAACAGGCATATTACATGGAGCAGGTTGTGTATTTATAGGACTTTGGAGGAAGAAAAATAACTGGGATTCTGGTGGGCACTGAAGAGGTAGAGGATATGTAAAAATCACCAGAAATTTTAGTTGAGTCATACCAGCGTTTCTATAAAGGAGACTACAGGTGATAAAATACTGGATAATGTTTTCCAAATTAGGAGAGCATCTTTATGACATTAATGTTTAAGGATTGTTTTTGTTCTAAGAGCTGCAGTATACAGAAATTGCTCCTCTGGCAGTAGTTTTCAGACTAAGTTTCTCAGAGCTCTTGGGCTCCTAGACTTTATAATACAGAAGTACTATATCTGTCTGTCTGTCTGTCTGTCTAGTTAGCTAGCTATCTATATTATCTATATCTCTGGGAGGATTGAGAGGGTCAGTTGAAGAACAGGGAGCTCTGAATCAATTTTTTTTGGTGGTCTACATAAAACTTGGAAAAAATGTTTTGACTATGAGAAAAAAAAAAAAAAAAAAAGACAACCACTCCTTGAGGGAGGACTGTGTGGTGATAAAAGATTACAAGGCTCTTGGAAAATATTGCATATAGGGCCATAAAGCCTGAAGTCAACATCTGAATGGTTCCAATGAGGGAAGTGTTGGGATAAAAAGCACTTCGAATTGGTAGTTTGGAACAAGGACTCCTAGGAACATTATACTAAAAGATGTCCAGAAGACTGAAAGTTAGCTAGTAGATATCAATAATAACAATTGTAGTAAGTATTTATCAAATACTTACTATGATTTAGTTGTGATAGATATTCTGTATGCATTGCTTTATTCAGTCCTCAGAAGAGCCTAATATTTATAACCATGATAGAGTATCAGACCAAGCCTCCTATTAAGAAGTTGGATAAATTACTATTTGAATGCATCAGAATGTACCTAACGGGCCTAGAATTTGAGAGTCCAAAACAACTGAAGAAAGAAATGCACTGAGGCGAGTGGGACCTTCTCTAACTTTTTCCTGTGATACGTTTGCCAATACATAACATGGGGCATAGAGGCCAAACAGAAAACAGTGCTACTTAGAGCTTATGAAAATTTCATTTGGCTTGGGAGACAAAAATGCATGTTCAGGGCTACTAAGTTAGCCAAGGTATGAGGGACCAAAATCCTAGAGAAAAGGGAACTGCTGAGATGTGAGCCAACATTCTGCTGCAACTTTCCCTGAGGAATTTGTAGACTTCTGTGCTGTGCATGAGAAGAATAACACACTGAGAAACCAAGAACAATGCTCTGTCTTCAGGAAGAAAATCACCTCCTCTCTGTTGAGAAGATAACATCATCAAGAGACTAAATAATTGTTTTTATTTACAATATCCAGTACTCAACAAAAATTACCAGGCATACCAGAAAACAGGACCAAATAACTGAATTTAAACAGAAAAAAAATAGAAATAGATTATGGGTTGTTGATATATTGAGATTATCAGATGCAGATTTAAAAATAACCATGATTGGGAAGCGGCTGTGGCTCAATCAGTGGGGCTCCCATTTGCCATATGGGAGACCCCGGGTTCGGTTCCTGGGGCCTCCTGGTGGGGGCAGGCCCGCCCGCGCGGCGTGGTTGGCTGGCCCGGCAGGCGCGAGCAGCAGGGGGGGGGATAAATGAATAAATAGGTAAGATCTTTAAAAAAAAAAAAAATCATTACTCATTGATGGAGGAATATAGAACAATTTATTAAAAAAATAAATAAATAAATAACCATAATTAATATGTTCAAGAAAATAGATATAAAATTGGTACTTTCACAACTGAAATCTGTTAGAAAGGATCAAATGGAAATCCTAGAATTGAAAAATATAAATTAAGTATGTGAGAGATGTGTTTAGTACCAGATAACATATAGTAAAAGAAAAGATTAGTAAACCAGGACACATTATTAAAAATTTTCAGATTGAAGCATAAGGAAAAAGAAAATGAAAGACACAGAAAAGACAATAACAGATATATGAGACTAGTGAAAAGATTTGACACTGTGCTACTCAAAATATGATCCTGAGACTACTGCTGGTACTGGTTCCTGACAGGATAAAGACAGATAAAATAGTTAGAAATGTTTATATCAATTTGACTTTGCCACAATAGCATTAATGTTGTTTTTTTAAATGAAAGAATTAGTAAACAAACGATTATGAATAAAAGGAAATAATATTCGTAAAAATAGTTTGAAAAGCATTGTTATAATGTATTTAAAATTGGAGTCCCAAAAGTTGAGGAGAGAAAGAATAGAGGTAGATGTAATCTTTGAAATTGTATTAGCCAAGAATTTCCCCAAACTGACTGAGACTCAAGGCATAGTTTCAAGAAGCTCCATAAACCCTAAGCAAGATGAATAGCAAGAAAACCATACCTAGGCACATCAGAATGAAACTGCTGAGAACTAAGGCAAAGAAAAAAATCCTAAATTATGTCAGAAAACAAAACAAAACAAACAAAACAAAAACCCAACACAACTACCTTCAAAAGAAAAATAAGATTTAAGATGGCTTTTCAATATGATTGCATTACCTTCCCCCCAACGTGGGACATGACTCCCGGGGATGAGCCTCCCTGGCAACGAGGGATTAATACCAAGTGCCAACTGGCAGCTTTGTGCAGTGGCAGTATCGTAGCCAATGAGGTTTATCCGAGGCACGATTATTGCTAATTGAAAACTTTTCCCAAGTGCCAACTGGCAACACAACTGGAAAAAGACCTTGAATAAAAGGGGGAAATGGTAAAGACAAATGAGTTCAAGTGGCTAAGAGACTTCAAAGAGAGTCGGGAGGTTATCCCAGAGGTAACTCTTACGCACACCTTAGTAGGAGCTCATAGAACATCTAAGTGCCTATCACCCCACTCAGTGGGGTTCCTGAGAGCTCTGGAGACACCCTGGTCCTATATAAGGGGGGATAGCCCCAGAGACTGATGCCTTATCAGTGGGTTCTATTTTGGAATCTGTGCTCCTGAGAGTGACAGAATTAGACTCAAATAAGTCCTCCCTGCACATGGTTCACCAGTCCCTTCTATTCAAACCTACATGTGATGCTGGAGTTTCTTAGGTATACTTCCAGAGACTGGAGCCTCCCGCCTACCTATGTGCCAGGTGTGCATGAAATCTAGGTGGAGCTGCAACTCCTACCCTACAGCTCAATGGACTCATCCAAGTCACCTGGTGAGGAGACAACGATGGGAAATGGCCATCCCAGGGAATGGAGAGGGTCTGCATCTGCAGGCAGGATCATCCCACCCACCATATCCATGAGATATAAGCCCTCTCTCACTTGGAGTTGGAGTGGACATCACCATCCCAGTCGCCTCTGGATTGGGGGGGGGGAAGAACTATGGACTAGAGTGGACTTGATGGTATTCTCTTGCTCACATATGGTGATTCTTGCAATGCAAGAAATTATAACAATGAGGTGGAGCCAGTGGCCACTTGACAGTTTTTGTGTAGGGAGGGGATGAACAGTTGAAATACAGGGGCTTCTTTGGGAGTTGGAGGTTGTCCTGAGTACTGTTGTGGCAATGGATGTAGGCCATTTTAAATCAGCACACACCACTCAGAACTGAGTGGGAGAGAGTGTGGTCTACAGTGTGAACTGTGGTCTATGGTTGGTGGCAAGGCTCCAGGATGTGTAAGTTCATTGAGGTTGGTGGGCCACACTATGGGAGATGTTTGTGTTGGATGTGGTGGGAGGTGTGGGAGGTGGGCAGCATGGGAATCCCAGTGGGTTCCGTGTAATATTTTGGGTAAATCTAAGCACCTCTTAAAATATATGTATATATATATAAAAAAAAATAAAAATAAATTTCAAAAAAAAAAAAAAAAAAAAAGATGGCTTTTCAATAGAAATGCTGAAAGCCAGAAGCCAGTGGAATGGCATCTTCAAAGTACTGAAAGAAAATAACTGCCAACCTGAATTCTGTACCAAGTGAAAATAAAGATGAGATAAGGATGTTGGTGGACAAACAAAATTGAGAGAATCTGTTGCTACAGACCTACATTAAAAATATTAAAGGGAGTTCCTCAGGCCAAAGGAAATGATCATAGGTGGATGTACAGAAATAAAAGAAGGAATGAAGAACAAGAGAAAGGGTTAAAAAGAAGGTAAAGGGGGACGGATGTGGTTCAAATGGTTGGGCGTCCGTCTCCCATATGGAGGGACCTGAGTTGGATCCCCAGGACCTCCCAGTAAAATAAAGAAAAATATAGAAGGCACGTGGGCTGCCAGGCCTTGAGTGCAGGTGTGCCAGGCCCTGCTGAGCCACGCAGCAGATTATGACGTAACAAGAGAGTGACACGAGGGAGAGCCAAGACGAGACGCGCCAAAAAAACAGGAACTAAGGTGGCACAAGTGGTAGGACGCTTTCTCCCACAGTGGAGGTTCCCAGGATTGAATCCCAGTGAAGAAAGGAAGAGGAGGAGGAGAAGAGAGTGCAGGAAACAGATACAGAGAATTGCCCAGCAAATGGATACAAAAAAAAAAAAAAAAACAGCATAAACAGGGGTGGGGGTGGGGGAGGTTAAAAATGGATAAAAAGTAAATTAAAGAAAATAATAATAAAAAGAAGGTAAATATGAATGAATACTGACTGTGCAAAACTATAATAATAATTTCTGGTGAAACTAAAATACATGTAAAATTAAAATACATGAAAATAATGGCCAAAGGTGCAGGAACAGGGTAAAGAGTAAGGTCCTGGCATTGATTGGAAATTGGTGAAAGTACTAAATTATATCGTACCCTAATAAATCAAGGATGAATGACATAATTTCCAGGGTAATCACTCAAAAGAATATAGAACTAGCAAAATAATAGAGAAGACATGGAAAATAAATATAATAATTGATTAATTTTTTAAAAAGATATGAGAAAAAACTAAATGAACCAAGAACATATGGAAATGGAAAACAAATGGGAATATGATACATTTAAATCAAAATGTACTGTATTTACATTAAATATAAATGGCACCTTAGTTAGTCTGGCTGCTATGACAAATACCACATAATGGGTTGGCTTAACAGCAGGAATTCATTGGCTCATGTTTTGAGGTTAGAAGAAGTCCAAAATCAAGATACTGGCATGGCTGGCTTGGCCTGTTTCTCTGCCTCCTGTCACACGACAATGCCCTCTTCTTTCATCTGCTCTTCTGGTTTTCCATTGATTTCCAACTTCTGGCTCCTCTTGTGTTTTTCTGACTTCTGGCTTCCAGTTTATTCTCTTTATTAAGCTCTAGTAATATGGATTAAGCCCCATCCTGATTCATTTGGCCACACCTTTACTAAAAATAACATCTTCAAAAGCTCCTATGTACACATAAATTCACACCCACAAGAATGCAAATTAAGATTAAGAACATGCCTTTGCTGGGGTACATAATTCAATCTACCACGAGTGGTCTAAATGTTCTCCTTAAAAGGATTGTTCAACTGTATAAAAATATTTTTTATGTTAAGAGACTCACAAAAAGGGTCAGAATAAAAGAATGGAAAAAGATATACCATGCAAATACTAATCAAATGAAATGTGATAACGCTATCCTGATATTAGACTTTGTTGACTCTAGGGAAAGAAATCATGCTAAAAATGAAAAAGGCCATATCTTCATGATAAAATAGGTAATTCAACAGGAATATCTAATAATTTAAAATGGCATGTACTTTATAACATAAAATGTCTAAAGTAAAACTGACGAAACTAAATAGGGAAGCAGACAACATGAAAATCATAGTTGGAAGTTTTAATAGACCTCTCTAACAGCATTAACAAACAAAAATATGAGTAAAGATATAGTTGATTTAAACAATAGAGTTATCATACTTCATCTAAATGACTTATATAGGACCCTGCACTCATAAGCTATAGAGTACACATTCTTCTCACGTAAACATAAAACAGTTAAAACTGGTTACATACTGGTTAGTAAAGTAAGTTTCAAAAACATTCAGTGGATTGAAATCACACAGAGAATTTCCTTTGATCACAGTAAAATTGAGCTGTAGATCAATAACAAAATGTTAATGAAAACATACACATATCCTATGACCTAGTAATTCCCTTCCTAGATACCTAACACATGAAACGACATGTACAGTAATGTTCATACAAGTAACATTTATCATAGTTAAAAATGAAAAATAATCCTGTGCCCATCAACAGTAGAATGGAAAAATTACATCATATATTTGTATAATGGAATAATGAATGAACTACTGCTATACAGAAAAACATGAATGAGTCTTACTAGTACAATGATGGGAAAAAATGCCAGACACGAAGGATACATCCTGTATGATTCCATTTATAAATTCAAAAACAGGTAAAATTGAGCAATTGTGATGAAAGTCTGAATAGTGTTTTATTTTGTTTGTGGAGAAGGATGCTGACTAAGAGGGACCACAAGGGCAAGTTCTGTAAGTTTTAATATTCTACATTTTGAACAGGATGGTAGTTACATGGATGCGTTCACTTTGCAAAAATTCATGTGGCTGTTCATTAGAGATTTGAGTACCTCACTGCATGCATGTTATATCTCATTCAAAATGTGTTTTAAAGAAAGCAAGATAAAAAATGCAGAAGTGCTTTCTGGATGAGGAAAGATGGGCAGACATTAAAGGCAGAGGGAATTTTCTCAGATTCAACGTTTGTATTGTCTATGAGCCTTCATCCACTCAGTAAACTCTTAAAAAAAAAAAAAATCCATCGGAATTCTTGTCTATCATTTATTATAGAAACAAATATACCAGCTAATGGCATTACTTAATTGTTCTCAGATCCTTTTTCCTTCCATCCTGATTATATGTGGTGGAGCATGATGTAGTGGTAAGGACATAGCATGGAAACCATTAAATCCCAGCTCCGACATTTGGACAAGTCATTTATCTTCTCTGTCTCAGTTGCTTCACTGTAAAAGAGAGGTTATAGCAATGCCTACCTCATAGTGCTATTTTCAAAATTAGATGAGTTAATTATTACTTAAACAGTGTCTATAAAATGTTTGTGATTTTTACAATAAGTTCCTTGGGGGACTGGAAAATTCTTTATATTTATTTTAAATCTCTCCAAAACCTAGAACCTTATGAGCAATCAGGAAGATGGGCTTTCCGGAAGGCTGGAGGCCGAGATATTTTGGGAACAGACATTTTTCTCTCTGTGGATGAGGATGCGTTTACAACTGATGACATGTTTGGCTCATGAACCAGGAGCTTAAATAGAGTTGCATAAATTAGTGTAAACGTTAAGTATAAACTGGGAAGCATTTTTTCTCAACTCAGATGGGACCTACGACCTAGAGAGTGTCACCAGCAGCTTAGAGCTGTGCTAGGGAACCAAGAGTGAGGGTCTAGACACACAGCCTTAGTCCCTTCTCTGTTTGGGTGCCTTGCTTCCACTGTGTTCTTCCTTTGCGGCTACGTAAATTGGGAACTTCTAGCAAGAATGTGTATCTCATTTTTTGTGTAAGCTACCTGAACTCTGAAAGCTTGTATATTAAGATAAAAATGTTTGTGGGTTGAATATAACTGAATTGTACTCACTTGAACTGAAGTCAATTTGAGAGATGAGTAAGAAACAGAATAGCTTAGTGGTTTAATTCATTTGCTTTGGAGTAAGATAGGTCTGTTTGCTTTCTGGCTACACCATTTATCAGATATGTGAATTTGCAAAAGACATTTAACCTCTCAGGGCCTTAGCTTCCTTGTAAAATGTGGATAATAATCATAGGAACTCCAAATGGTTGTTGTTAAGGATTAAATGTGATATAGGCTTGGTACATATATCAAAGCACTCAGTAAATCATACCAATTACTATTATTGTGAATGTTTTTCTTTTTATTTCTCTCAGCCTAGAGACCCAAACCAGACTGAATGGACTTGTGAAAATTAACTGTAAATTTTTCAGTTAGGTCCCTTCCTTATTTCTTTAAATCCATTTTTATTTTATTTCTCTGACAACACTGAAAGTTTGGACCTGGAAGTTTCTATTAGCTGCAGATGGCATATGAGACAATAACATAAAGAGATAAAGTGATTTGCCTAAAAACTTATAATTATTGGTTTTAGAGATGAACCTAGATCCCAGGGCTTCCGAATGCCAGTGCTGAGAGTTTTATTCCTTCCTGCTCAGTCTACATTCTGATGTCCCAGGTAACCAATGATAGTGTATTCACCGCCTCTATGTGCAGGATTCCTGAAAGAGGAATTACTAGCACAAGAAAATCTCCAGTCTTTTCAGAGGTGATATTTAGATGGTTGATATAGGTCGGCAGAGGTGTGTAAAAACATTTATTGATCTCAAAGTTTCATATAATGAGTTCCCTTCTTTTGACCCAAGATTCTCACTTTCCCACACAGTAGCTTATTTTAGCCTTAACCTCTCCCTAGCATGGGCTTTCATCTTGCTGTGTTCTTCTCACTCTTAAATGAGCTTTTTCTGGTCCTCTGCCTACCTGGCTGAAGATGATTATTTCACAGCTCCCACATTTGTTGCTCCTCATTTCAAGCCACGAGAAGAGACTCAGCAATGATTTTATACACTGGGGATTTAAGGTTTCCTTGAAGAAACTTTAGGTCAATAGCCAAGCTCTTTAATTTTCCTTAACTTTAATGGCTACAGGAGATGGTCTTTTATCTTCCCTGTCAGCACTAAGTGTAAACACCATAAGGGAAGGGACTTTGTCTTTCCTGAAGTATCCCCCAGGGCATGGAACTCTGGCTGGCACATAGTAGATGCTCATTAAATAGTTGCTGAATAGTTGGGTGATGTTCCAACTCAGAATTCCCTTACATTTTAATGTCATATCTTTGTTATCACTTCTTCATATAGTTCCAATTTTTGGTTTAGATTCTGTTTAGATGTTTTTTGGTTTGCTTTTTGTTTTGGATTGCTTGGGGAAACTGTAGAATTACTTTGTGCTCCAGTTGGATTTTAAACTTACCAGCTCCCCAGTAGAATTTTCTGTACCTACCCCAGTCTAAATTTTTATGACCATGTATTTACTTGCTTTTGAAGATTGAATTTTGAATAAGTACATTTTCAAATAATTAAATTCTAGCCCTAAGTAATTTAGGAAATTTCAGTTATAAGGTTTTCTATTGGCCAAGGTCATATTTTTTAAATTGTCTTTTTGATCTGAGATGCTATGTTCTACTTTCATTGTCAGATCATATAGAATGACATTTGCTCCTATTAGTTGTATTTGATTTCCCCTGATGGGACATTTGGCAGGAGTAGCTTAGTAGTTTTTTGTTGTTGTTGTTGTTGTTGTTTTGACAAACAAACCAAACAGAAGAATTCAACAAAGAAGTAGCAAGCAAGCCTGCTTCTAGGTCTCATGGTGAGTCTCTGGTGGACTCTAGACCAGGAATCCTGAGCTTTCTCTGACTCTTTGGCCTGCTTGATGCCTTAAGAGGGAGCAGGAGCAGATTTGCTCTGCCTCCCTTTGTGTCAAGGCAGCCTGAGAAGCTTTTAATCCACTCCATTTCAAACAGTTACAAGCAAAGAAGAAATGTCATGGGAATACCCAGACTTAGCCAGATAACAACGCTACTCTTTATTTCCCACTTATTAATCCATAGGAAGGAAGGGGGAAAATGGTCTTTGGATGGTCAGCTATCCATGAACAGTAGTTGGATGCTGGGTCCTTTTCAGATGTACTCAGAATAAAAATGAATCCCTACTACTTGTTTTGCCCATTAGATAGCATTATCTCCATGGAACACCAATTCATATCTCTTTGTGCTGCGTGTGGTTCTCACATATGGGATTTTAATAACCTCCATGCTGTGCTATGAATTTATAAGTAGGGCCAATAGAGGAAAAGCACCACAGGACTTTATTTTTTCATTATTACTCTTTTGAAAAACAGGGTCTGCCTCATTTCTATAAGGCTCTTGTGGCAGCACTGTTGATGTTGGGGTTAGAGGTATTACTAGAGGTTGCTATGGAAAGGAATAAGCCCTGTATTTATTTGCTATCAATATTTTCCAGACTCCTTTTCCTACCCCCATCTTGCCTTTAGCCACCTCCAAAATATCCTTTGGCATTGTACTTGCAGTATTGGTGAACTGATTGCACAGAAATAGGCCCCATTCTCTAGCTTTGTAGGTCATCAAACATTGATTTTTTTTTTTTTTTTTTTTTGCATGTCCTTTTAAATGTGGTCGCATCTCTCCCCCATATAACTCCACATGTCTAAAGAGCCTTTTAGTGCAGTGCTTAAGAAGCCAGTCTCTGCAGTCCACCAGGCCTGGCTTTGAATCTTCTGATCCTCGAGAAATTATTTGAATTTTGTTGACTCATCTATGAAAAGGTAATGATAATATCTACCTCCTAAGGTTAATGTGTGATGGTTAAGTGGTATTTTCTCTATGAAGTATTTAGCACAGTACTTGGCAAAGTGGCAATATGCAATAAGTAGTACTTGCTATAATTGTTATTCAATTCAAAAATATTTACTGAGTATTTACTATCTATCAGTCACTATTTTAGGTACTGGAGTTATACATGGAATAAAACAAATTCCTTGCTCTATATAACCTTACAGTCTAGTTAAAAATTAAAAATTGCAACAGGATGCTATACCTAAATACTCTTTTCCAATAACACTTAAAAAATCTCCTATTCTCTTTTCTCAGACATGCAGATTGCAAATAACTTCCTAATCTTGTATGCAGATGAATAACCCTACTGTACTTTTATCTTTTATTTTCCTTGCTTTCAAACCTGTCTTCCATTTTCATGCCATACCCAAATGAACTGGCCTCCTCAAACAAGGAAACTCCTGTGATCCTGGCCTCTCTTTAGCTCATTTCACCCAACTATCATAGCCTTTTTAGAACAAATTCAAGTCTTTCATAGATTCAATCCCACTAACTCAATATGATACTTTTTATCTGAGATTTCATATTAGGCCTCTTGAAAGTTAAAAGTAAAATGCTGGTTAAGACAGAAATTTTTGAGAATTTCAGCAGAGGAAAGAACTCAGAGGCTAGATCCTTATATTTCAGGACAGCTTGTCTAGGAGAAGCCTGTGACTAGGAATCTGCTTGTGGGTGTGTGTTGACACATGTGTGCATATGTGTGCTTATGTACAATACATACAGACATAAATTAGTGTGTTGGGCACTGACTATACTTTATGCTCTTTCTCCTTTCAAGAGGAAGTTTATAAAGTATATGCCTCGATGGCACCAGCGGTCGCCAAGTTCTTCCAGATTCCTCAGAATTCACTGCACTTAGAAAAAAAGTAGAACTTATGCTCTTAAAAAATATAAGATGCTGAGTAAATAAAGTGGGACCCTATTTAACATTGATGTTGGGTAATAATGTTAAAACCATTCCAAAGATAAACATCACACCTAAGTCTTTTAGCCAGTGAATCTGAATATACTTTTTTTTATAGTGAGTTAAAAAGTCACATGACATAAATTCACCATTTTAAAGTATCAAATTCAGTCACTTCCAGTCTATTGCCAATGTTGTGTGGTCATCACCATTATATAAGTCCTGACCATTTCATCACGGTCAAAGGAAATCCCATACCAATTGAACAGTCATCTCCCATTCCCCTCTTCCCCCTGGCAACCACTAATCTGCTTTCTGCTTTCATGTGCTTGTCTTTTCTGGACATTTCATATAAATAGAATCATACAACATGTGGCTTTTTTGTGTCTGGCTTATTTTACACAGCATAATGTTTTCAAGGTTTGTCCATGTGGAAGCAGATATCCATACTGCATTCCTGTGAATCAATCTGCTTTTTTTTTTTTTTTTTAAGATTTTATTTATTTATTCATTTATCGCCCCCTTGCTGCTTGTGCTCGCCGGGTCAGCCAACCATGCCATGCGGGCGGGCCTGCCCCCACCAGGAGGCCCCGGGAACCGAACCCGGGGCCTCCCATATGGTAAACGGGAGCCCTACTGATTGAGCCACAGCCGCTTCCCAGTCTGCTTTTATACATTCAAAAATATTTATTAACACCTGCTTTAGGCCAGGCACTTTGTTCATCTTGTTGATACCATGGCAAATGAAATGTTCTCTTCCTCCAAGAAGCTTAGGTTCTAATGGGAGTGACTGACAATAAATAAGTGCAGGCATACCTCAGAGAAAACGTGCATTCATTTCCAGCCCACCACAATAAAGCGAGTATTGCAATAAAGTGAGTCACGTGAATTTTTTGGTTTCCCAAAACATATAAAAGTTATGTTTACACTATAATGTAGTCTGTTAGGTGTGTAAGAGCATTATGTCTAAAAAAACAATGTACATACCTGAATTAAAATGTGACACAGAGACACAAAGTATGCACAGCTATAGGAAAAATGGCGCCAAGAGACTTGCTCGATGCAGGGTTGCCATAAAATACAGTTTGTACATAAAATACACAGTATTTGTGAAGCACAATAAAGCAAAGTGCAATAAAACAAGATATGCCTGTAAATGGATTAATAAATACACAATTATAATTGTGACCAGTGTCTCTGAGGGTACAGCATGGCCTGCTATGAAAGGGGAATAATGGGGAGGATTTATCTTGAAATTGATTGGGGTCAGGGAAAGATTTCTTTTGAGCTGGGTTCTATATGATGAGAAGATACCTGCAAAAATTGGGAGGAGATGTGGAGGGCAAAGTATTCCAGAAAAAAAGAAACAGAATGCTCTGTTCCTGAGGCTGAGACAAAAACATAGTATGTTCAGGAAACCTAAAGAAATTAAGTGTGCTGGCTGATAATGGCTGAGAGGGCCAGTCTAGAGTGCCTTACTCCATGCAAAGAGTTTTGGCATTTATTCCAAGTACAGTGACGTTTGTGTTGATTCTGGGTTTAACACAAGCAACAAAGCAGTTTCCTCAAGGTTTCTTCTACCAAGAAATGCCAGAGGGCAGTGTCTTGCTCTGTGTGGTTAGTTTTTGATTCAGTTACTTTTATGGTACCTAGATGCCTTGTGAGAATTTGAAATGTGGATTGCAGAGCTTAAAATCTCCACATTTATTTTGAATACTAATTATCACAAATATGTTTTTAATTGGAAACTGTATATCTTAGACACACTTCATTACATTTAACCTTTGAGATCACTTTTAATTTAGCCTCTTAAAAAAGTTTTCTATTAAGAAAGTGTGGTACACATCAACAACATTTTAATTACTTTCTTCTGAAAGATTTTTTTATTGGACACAATTTATCTCTCAAGGAGAAAGTGAAAAAAAATTATCAAGCTTTGAGAAAATAATGCAAAATTGTACCAAATGTCAAACATCCCAACACATTTATCTTCTGGACAATTTAGTATTCTACTTTCACTGAATGTATTCACTCAACTATAGGTCTTCGATACCATTTATTAAGAATGTATATAATTTAATTTTTCATAATAACCAATAATTTAAAGCAGCTGGATATTTGCTTTTTCCTCTATAAATGATCTACTACCACTTTCCATAATTGTATCATACTGATCTTTAATCCAGCACTTAAACACATACAAATTCAGGTATGTATGTGATTCTTGTTTTAATGGGTTATGATAGATTTTCTTGAGCTCATTTATTTATAGAAATGATTTATTATGTATGTTGGTTTCATGATATGTTTATTTCTCAGGTCTTTTGTTTTGCTTTGTTTTGAGCCACCTCATTGTAACAAACATTTCTTCTTTGGGTTTACATGGATTTTAGATAAGTTGTCCCATATAAATATCCATGCTAATTTCTGCTTTTATCTATATTTATTATCTTTATACTGGTAATCAACCTTTTAGCTAAGGGAGTGTATATTGAGTTTTTGCACAGAAGATGTTTCCCTCCCAAGGGCTTTTGGCTCTAAAGACTAAGTGTTGCTTGGTGGGTTTGGCAGGCTTCAGCGGAGCCTCGCTGCTGGGAACTGAAATGCTCAGAGCTTGCCAACCCGAAACCACTGTGTACCTCACAGCTCTCTAGTGCCAGGACTTACTGTGCCAAGGAAACAGAAACCTTTCTAGAAAATAAACTGTTTTCTCTTGGACTTTTCCTTTAGGAAGAGAAGAGGTTACGCCTGTAAGTTGTTCTGTGGTCAGAAAATTACTTAGGACTTAACATTGGAAGTTTAATGTTACAACTACGAAGTTTTGTGTATGAACACAAAACAAAATGGTGAATTAGGAGCTATTTAAGCTCTGCAAATCACTTTACTCTCAATTATCAAAACGTCCATTAATTTTCTTAAATTATCAGTAGAACTGTGGTGGCAGCCATTTAGACCCCGAGACTAAGGCAGTCTGTGTGTGTAAAAGACTTTGTCTGTGAGTGAGTGCTGTGATGTGTGACAGGGGCAGCAGTCTGTCCCTGTTGAATGTTTGTGTGTGAATGAGGGTGGGTTCAGTGGGCAGGTAATGCTGGTGGTAGAGGGTAAAATTGCTAGCTAATGATTTTTTTTTGCATGATTGGAAATTATTATTATTATTATTATTTTGGATCCATAACATTAAGTCTGACTTTACAGACTTTCATCCAACCTTCCCTCTCTCCTCTTACCACTTACTCTAAATTTCTCTACTCTTTCGTATTTTTCCACCAGTACCTATTTTTCTCCATCTAGTTTTCATCAGTGAAAAATTTCTACTTAATCTACCAGAGTACTAGGATGGAAGTGTGGGATCTTATGAAATTAGGACTTGGCCTACATTAAGTATAACTAGTATTATTTTAAGAAGGTAGACTTTTGTAAAAACCTAGTAAAACTTGAAATGCTGAAAAAATTAAATTTGTTTCACTTGAATAGCCTAATTTCATTGGACCTACTGCCTTTGCTTCTTGAGATTGCTTGCTTTCTTTTAGACACAGGTTTCTCAACCTCAGTACTATTGATATTTTGTTATGTTGTGTGTGTGGGGGTCTGTGCATTATAGGATCTTTAGCAGCATCCCTGGTCTCTGCCCACTAGATGCCAATGTTATCTCCAAATTGTGACAACCAAAAATGTCTCCAGACGTTGACAACTGACCCTGGGAGGCAAAATCACTCTCAGTTGAGAACCACTGTTTTAGACTCAGGTATTTGGAAATAAGCTAATATAAATCAGCCCATTAAATTACAGTTAAAAAATCTATTTCTAAAGATTGGATTCTTGGGAAGTGGATGTGGCTCAAGTGATTGGGCTCCTGTCTACCATATGGGAGGTCCTGGGTTTGATTCCCAGGGCCTTCTGGTGAAGGCAAGCGGGCCCATGAAGAGTGCTGTCCTGTGCGGAGAGCTGGCCCTTGTGGAGAGTTGGTGCAACAAGATGACACAATAAAAAAGAGACACAGAGGAAAAAGACAATAAGAGACACAACAAATCGCTAAGGTGGCTCAAGTGATTGAGTGCATGGAAGGTCCTAGGATCAATTCCTGGTGCCTCCTAAAAAAGAGAAGACGAGAAGAGAAGACAAGCAGACACAGAAGTACGTGCAGCCAATGGACACAGAGAGCAGACAGCAAGTGTAAGCAGCAAGGGGCTGGGGGTGGGGAGATAAATAAAATAAATTTTAAAAAAATAAATAAAGATTGGATTCCCCCATCTTATTTCATTACTTCCAACAACATTCAAATTCAAAATCCAATGTCCGATACTTGCAAAGTCTGAATAGATAGAAAGTAAACATCTTCTATTTCATTAGATGTCCAGCAATGAAAATCCCTGGATATAAAGAGCTTGTTAAGATATATTATGCTAGATGAAAAGTGCTATTTTAATAACTCATTTTTATTCTTAGCATGGACCTTTTATTTTAGAAAAATGGATAATTAGCATTTTGGTTTATCACTTTCTCACCATGAATACAAATAATCTGATAGACAGACAACCAAGAGAGACTTTACTGAATAATGGGTTTAATCAGCCTGGGACTTGAGTAAATTAGAGGTTAGACTTCCAGCCTGATAGTTGGAACCTGGGGTTCATGTCAATGTCATCTTGTTCTTCCAGGATATTTTTGTTGATTGGCCTAATGTTTCAGTAAAAAATTGGAGCACAGGTCAATTGACTGGAAATGAAGACAAAATTCAGTTTGGGAAGATATTGGCTACACTGCATTTAACTTGCAGCTGGATAATTGCAAGAACACATTCAAAAAGCATAGCTGCAATCCTATGGTATTTGGATTTATCTGCTTCAATTTCTAGATAATGATCCATTATTAATGTGGAAGTATTAGAAAGTTTTGCAGGGAAATAATAGCGGTCTGGAACTATTTCCTTTTGCATATATTATACACTTCAGTGCCATCAGTGGTTATCCATACTATCCATAAAAATCCTACCAATTTTTCAAAAAGGACAACAAATAACACTTTATATTTTTTTAATTAATTTTCTGGTTTTTAAAATTTTTAGTATAAACTATTATTTTTTTTCCTAAGAAACAAAGCCCAATGCTTGGTTTAGGCAGTGATTTGGAACTGTCTTTTGTCACTACGAGAAGACAGATAGCCATTTAGTGGAATTTACCTGGCTTTGGTTATCTTTTGAGGCCTGCAGTGTAGTCATAAAAAGGGATCATGATTGGTACCTAGGATTTCCTCTGTAAGGCAATGGGGGAACTCATATCTGAGAAACTATTCTCATCATGGGATGGAAGGATGATTGCATTAACAATTCATATTCTACATTCATGATCCAACCCACATAGAAGCCTTCACTCCGTGTATCCTTAAGCTGCATCTGACATTTTACTGCCTCATGTTTTCTAAGTAGCACTTTTCTACCCAGCAGACTTGTGTGAAAAAGGAAAATGAAGGTATGATGCCTTCTGAAACACATTTAACTTTATTACTAACATTGTCTAAGAAAAATAACAAGGGCTAAAACCAAAATAGAATGGTTTTTAAAAAGGCCTGAAGGGACTCCTCACATGACACAATGCAGGATATAAGAACTGTGTAAAATGTGTGCATGTGTGTTTATATTTATTAATCACATGATTGGTTATTGATAAATTTCTACTAACCCGTGGATACTGGTAACTAGGGAGTCTTTAGTGTGCTGAGGGAGTAATGATTGTGAGGATACAAGTTTGGAGGAACCAGGAGAGATGAATAGCTTTGTAAGGACATGGAGAGAAATTAAGAGTCTATAGTGTGGCACTTGGGAGAAATGAAGATAAGGTAGGGGAAGAGCCCTCTTCTCTATCACAGAAGTGTCTTCAGCAAAGTTTCCACTGCCCACTAGTGCCCTATAGAGCTGGCTTTTCTTTTGTAGGGGATGAGAAGTAGTGTTGAATTTTATTCCAGGTTGCCAAGGGGAAAAAACAGGAGCTTCTCATGGGTAACTTATAAATGGTTGCAGAAGTTAAAAACAGAGAATCAAGAAGCTGACACGTTTATGCAAAAGCAAACACCTAGAAAGTGTCAGAGAGGAATTTGAACACAAGTCTGACATTGTTTTGCTTTTCCTAAATAATACCTTAAGTCGTTTGAGATGAAATGGAAGTGGAATATGATGAAATGTTGTAGGTTTGGTGGTATTGCAATTACTCTCTATATATAAATTAAGTGGGGTCTTCGTTATTTACTCCATATTGACAACTATGGATTATGGGCAAATATGTTTTGCCACCAAAAGCACATAGAAATGGCAAGGCCATGGTATGATAAATATCTTGGCTCCTCTAACAAGAAATAAACATTTAGTTGGAACTAATCCAGTTTTTAAGGTGTTATCTACACTCTGGCTAAAACTTCATGCTCAAAAATTAATGACGAAAGGAAGCATTGACAAGCACTTGTTTGTCTACAGTAGTTACACACACACACAAACACACACACATGAACATTTTAATAAAAATTAGGATTATTTTCCTAGAAAAATGATTTGGCTTTTTGCACCCCCCCCCCTTCTTCTGCACCCGCCCCCCCTTCTACACCACTCCCCCTTCCCCCTTCTGTACCACCACCTTTGGAGAGAATTGTATGGTAGCAAAAGGCAGTTTATTTTTGTGGTCATTTTCTTCAATAATATATTCATACATAATTCATTAGCTTGTTAATTAGGCTGTATGTTTCCAGTGTGAGGCTACAGGTATGAGTGCAGAGGTGAGGCCAGGGAGCCGCAATGATGATTTACCTGTATCTCAGCAGCAGCTCACAGCTAGGACTCTTAACAGGTCCAGATTTCTTGCTCCTTTTTGTTCCTTTTCATGTGTGGCATTTCCTGTCAGTAAATATTTTTGTGAAATTTAACAAAAGTAAAGATGGCTTATTATATATTAGCTTTGCCTTAATATGTTACAGGAATCGATCTGATTTAACTTAAGGGCCTTTTTTTCCAGCTTTAAAGCATGTGAAGTTTCTGTAATAGTCTAAGAGTTGCCAGAGTATTGCTCTTCATCATAATTATGTCATGGAGATTCCTAAATTTTAGTTCCATAGATTGTGGAGAAGACATTAAGTATAACTAGTACTGTTTTAAGAAGGTAGACTTTGGTGGAAAACTAATAAAACTTGAAATGCAGAAAAGGTTAAATTTGTATCACTTACATAGCCTAATTTTATTGGACCTATTGCCTAATTGCTTCTTGGGATTGCTTGCTTTCTTTTAGACACAGGTTTCTCAACCTCAGCATTATTGATATTTTGGTTCAGATAATTCTATGTTGGGGGTGAGTTGTCTGTGCATTGTAGGATCTTTAGCAGCATCCCTGGTCTCTGCCCACTAGATGCCAATGTTATCTCCAAATTGTGACAACCAAGAATGTCTCCAGACATTGACAACTGACCCTGGGGGGCAAAGTCTGCTAAATCTAAACTTCTCTTAAAACTCCGACCAGTATGCATGATAGTTTTCAATAAAGCATTTCGGTCAATCATCCTTTGAATAATCATTTGTATATGGTTGACCTTTGATCTTCTGAAGCCTGAGTGGGTTTTAGTTTGTCTATTTCTGCTGTCTTGGGTGCTGAAAGGGTGGTGATTTTCAGTTTTAGCTAATTGCTATGCTTTAAATGGTCACAGGGACAGTTTTTAGATGCTACTTCGTTAAGGCATTAAAAATACTGTGGGCTTAGTAATTTCACTTACTGGGTCAATAACCCATGATATCTAGAAGATTTTAAATAGTTATTCAAACAAGAAATGGATTTCTAAACTGTAATTACCATAGCAGAAAAGGAAAGGGAGACTGTAAAACAAGTGTAAATATTATATTTAAATTTTAATATTTGATTCCTATAATAACTCAAAGGGTTTAGTTCTTCCAATAGCAGATCATAAAATTATAGACCTGAAATAAACACCAGGAAGCATCTATCAAGGCTTGTTTTTATTTTTCTTTAAAAACCACTTAAAATGAAATATCTAGGGCTGATAGCCCTTTTTTAAAAAAAACAATTTATTTAAGTATATTATTCATACATGAACATACATAAACTATAAGTGTTCAGTAAACATCGTGAACTTACAAAACAAACAGGCATAACATCATACAGGTCTCCCACACATTACCCCCCTGCCCCCAAATACCCTGCATTGTTGTGAAACATTTGTTAACAAATCATGAAAGAGCATTGTCAAAGTATCATCACTAAGTATATTCTGTATCTTCCTCCCCATACATTTTTTTAAAGGATTTATTTATTTATTTATTTACTTTAATCCATTTTAATCCCCCGCTGTCCTGTTTTTGCTGTTTCAGTGTCCATTCACTGGGCAACTCTTTGTGTCCATTTCCTGCCCTCTCTTCTCATCCTTCTCCTCCTGTCTTCACTGGGATTCGATCCTTGGACTCTCCGATATGGGAGAGAGGCATCCTACCACCTGTGCCACCTTAGTTCCTGGTTTTTCGGTGCGACTCGTCTTGGCCCTCCCCTGCGTCACTCTCCTGTTACGTCATCATCTTGCTGAGTGGCTCACTGTGCCTGACAATGCACCCGCGCATGGGGCCTGGTGGCCCACGTGCCTTCTATTTTTCTTTTTTTAATTTTTACCTGGAGGTCCCGGGGATCGAACCCAGGTCCCTCCATATGGGAGACGGATGCCCAACCACCCGAGCCACGTCTATCCCCCTGCTATATCTCTTAAGGTTGACCAAAGATACCCAAAGTTATAGTCTTTTCCCATACAGGATGGTCATATAATAAATCAGGCTTAGTTTATCACCTGTGTTCTAAAAGCCAGACCTAGGGAGAAACATCAGGTCTGGGGGCACATGCATGGTTTCTAATATAGCGAATGTTTAGCCCACCCTATTATTACAAAATCAGGTCAGCCAGAATATTCAAATCTGATAGCCTCTTGCAACTCATTCTTACTGCTCTTAGATAAGATACTTTTCTTAAAATATTCACACATTTCTTTTTTTCCCCCTTTATTAGAGAAGTTGTGCATTTACAAAACAATCATGCATAGGATACAGGATTCCCATATACTGTTCTACCATTAATATCTTGCCTCGGTGTGGAAAATCTGTTATAATTAATGATAGCCTAATTTTATAATTGTACTGTTAACTATAGTCCATAGTTTAACTTAGGGTTCACTGTGTAATGCAATCCCATGGATTTCTCTTTTTAGTTTTTATTCTGTTACTATATACAATCTAACTTTTCCCCCTTAATTACGTTCAGATATCTATTACAGTGCTTTTAACTATGTTCACAATGTTGTGTTACCATCACCACCATCTATTGCCAAAACATTTCCATCCTCCCAAAAAGAAACTCGATATATTTTAAGCCTTAATGCCCTATTTCCTATGCCACCCTGTCCCCAATAACCTATATTCTAGATTCTGACTCTATGAGTTTGCTTATTCTGATTATTGTACATCAGTGATCATACATTTGTCCTTTTGTGTCTACCTTATTTCACTCAACATGTTGTCTTCAAGGTTCATCCATGTTGTCACATTTATGAATACTTAATTCCATTTTACCACTGAATAATATTCCATTGTATCTATATGCACATTTTATTTATCAATTCATTGGTGAATGGATACGTGGGTTCCTTCCATCTTTTGGTAATTGTGAATAATGCTGCTAGGAACATCATTGTGCAAATCTCGGTTCAAGTCCTTGCTTTCATTTCTTTTGGATATATGTCAAGAAGTGGGATTGCCAAGTCATATGGTAGTTCTATATTTAGCTTTCTGAGTTAGCCAAAGGTGTGCTGATGCAAAATACCAGAAATCTGTTGGGTTTTATAAAGGGTATTTATTTGGGGTAGAAGCTTACAGTTACCAGACCATAAAGTGTAAATTACTTCCCTCACCAAAGTCTGTTGCCACGTGTTGGAGCAAGATGGCTGCCGACTTCTCCAAGGGTCCAAGCCTTCCTCTTCTCTCTTCTAGGGCTCTGTGGGCCCAGCTTCTTCCAATATCAGCTGTAGGCTGGGATAAGTATCATCTCTCTCCTGGGGCTTGTTTCTCTCTGGGCTCAGCTGCTCTGTTCTTTCTACAGGGTCAGCTGTAGACTATCAGGCTTTCTCCTGCCATGTCTATGGAGCTGTCTCTACTCCTCTGTGTTTCTCTCCTGTGTGTTTACTTCCCAGGGCTCCAGCATTAAAACTCCAACCTCCCTTCTCTGCAGTGCCATTTCTCTGTGAGTCCCCACCCACCAAGGGGTCGGGGACTTAATGTCCTACAGATGTGGCCCAATCAAAGTCTTAATCATTATTTAATTAAGTAAAAGTGAAACCTCTGAATCCAATATAATCTAATAAGCCTAGAGGAAAAGACCAGTTCACAAACATAACGCAATATCTGTTTTTGGAATTCATAAATAATGCCTAACTGCTACACTGAGGAACTGCCCACCTGTCTTCCACAGTGGAAGACAGTGTTCCTACTTCTTCATAACCTCTCCAACACTTGTTATTTTCCATTTGTTAATAGCAGCCATTCTAGTGGGTCTGAAATAGTATCTTATTGTGTTTTTTTTTTATTAATTTTTTTTTATTAGAGAAGTTGTGGGCTTATGAACAATCATGCATAAAATCTAGGAAACCCATTAACCACCCCACCACCACCTTGCATTGGTAAGAAACATTTGTTATAATTGATGATAGCACGTTTTAAAATAAATGTACTATTTTGTTAACAGTAGTTATCTTTGCTATAATCGGTAAAAGATTATTAAAATAATATTAAGTATCATCCATAGTTAATACATTTGGTGTATTTTCCCCATATACCACCCTATTATTAACACCTTGTATTCGTGTTATACATTTGTTATAATTCATGAAAGAACATTCTTATTCTTGTACTATTAACTATAGTCTATCCCCTACAATATACATATCATCTTTCCTATATTTCATGACATGTGACCTAAAGTTTCCCCTTTTAACCGCATTCACCTATATAATTCAGTGATGTTAATTACATTACCAATAATGTGCTACCAACCCTATCATTCATTTCCAAACTTTTACAATCACCATAAATAGAAAGTCTGATCAAATTAAGCATCAACTCCCCATTCTCTAACACAAATCTATCCCCTGGTAACCTATATTCTAGATTCTAATTCCACGAGTTTGCTTATTGTAATTAGTTCATGACAGACATTCTAGTGGGTTTGAAATGATTTCTTGTTTTGGTTTTGATTTGCATTTCCCTGATGGCTAATGATGTTGAGCAGCTTTTCATGTGCTTTCTGGTCATTTGTATATCTTCTTTGGAGAGATGTCTGTTCAAATCTTTTGCCCATTTTTAAATTGAGTTGTTGGTGTTTTTTTTGTTTGTTTGTTTTTTCCATTAAGTTAAAGGATTTCTTTATATATTCTGGATATCAGTCTTTATTGGAATGTAGTTTCCAAATATTTTCTCCCTTTATGTAGATTGTCGCTTTACTTTCATGATAAAGTCCTTTGATGCTCAAAAGATTTTAATTTTGATGATGTCCCATTTATCTTTTTTTTTTATTTTTTATTTTGTTGCTTGTGCTTTAACTATAAAGTCTTAAGAAACCATTGCCTAACACAAGGCCCTGAAGATGTTTCCCTACATTTTCTTCTAGGAGTTTTAAAGTTCTGGCTCTTATATTTAGGTCTTTGATCCATTGAGTTGACTTTTGTGTCAGGTATGAGGTAGGGGTCCTATTTCTTTCTTTTTTTTTCTTTTCTTTTTTTTTTTTTTTTCTTTTCTTTTTGCAAAAGGAGATCTAGTTTTCCAAGCGCCATTTATTGGAGAGACTATTCTTACCCAACTGAGTCATCTTTGCTATCTTGACAAAAATCAGTTGGCCATAAATGTGAAGGTTGATTTCTGAGCTCTCAGTTTGATTCCATTGGTCTATATATGTCCTTATGCCCATACTATTCAGTTTTTTTTTTTTTTTTCCTACCGGGAGGTCCGGGGATCGAACCCAGGTCCCTCCATGTGGGAGATGGATGCCCAACCGTTTGAGCCACATCCATCCCCATATTCTGTTTTGATTACTGTGGCTTTTCAGTACATTTTAAGGTGAGACCTGTGAGCTCTCCAACATTGTTCTTCTTTGTCAAGATGGTTTTGGCTATTTAGGCCTCCTTACCCTTCCATGTAAATTTGAAGATTGGTGTTTCCTTTTCTGCAAAGAAGGTTGTTGGAATTTTAGTTGGTATTGTATTGAGTCTATAAATTGCTTTGGGTAGGATTGACATCATAAAGATATTTAGTCTTCCAATCCATGAACACGGAATGTCCTTCCATTTATTTAGGTCTTCTTTGATTTCTTTTAACAATGTTTGTTGTTTACTGTGTACAAGTCCTTTACATTGTTGGTTAGATTTATTCCTAGACATTTGATTCTTTTAGTTGCTATTGTGAATGGAATTTTAATATTTTTCTTCTTCTGATTGTATATTGCTAGTGTATAAAAAACACTACTGTAATTTTCAGCATTCATCATGTACCCCACTACTTTGCTGAATTCATATATTAGCTTTAGGAGCTTTGTTGTAGATTTTTCAGGATTTTCCCTATATAGGATCATATCCTCTGCAAATAGGGAAAGTTTTACTTCTACCTTTCTAATTTGGATGACTTTTATTTCTTTTTCTTGCTTAATTGCACTGCCAAGACTTTTCAATACCATGTTAAATAACAGTGGTGACAGTGAACATCCTTCTTTCTTCCCTGATCTTAGAGGGAAAGCTTCCAAGTCTTTTAGCAATAAGTAGGATGTTAGCTGTGGGCTTTTCATATATGTCCTTTATCATGTTAAGGAAGTTTCCTTCTATTCCTAGTGTTCTGAGTGTTTTTATCAAGAAGGGCTCCTGGAGTTTGTAAAAGATCTTTTCTTCATCAATTGAGATGATCATTTGTTTTTTTTTCTTCATTGTATTAATGTGATGTATTACATTAATTGATTTTCTTATGTTGACCAACTGGCATACTGGGGATAAATCCCATGTGATCATGGTGTCAAATTCTTCTAATATGTTGTTGGATTCCATTTTCTAGTATTTTTGTTGAAGATTTTTGCATCTATATTCATAACATATATTGGTCTGTAGTTTTCTTTTCTTGTGCTATCTTTTTCTGGCTTTGGTATGACAGTGATGTTGGCCTCATAGAATGTATTAGGGAATGTTCCCTCCTCTTCAATTTTTTAAAAGAGTTTGAGCAGAATTAGAGTTAAGTCTTCTTGGACTGTTTGGTAGAATTCCCCTGTGAAGCCGTCTGATCCTGAGCTTTTCTTTGTTGGGAAGTTTTTGATTACTAATTCAATCTCTTTACTAGTATTTGTTTTGTTGATTTCTTCTATTTCTTCTTGAATCAATGTAGGTATTTTGTGTGCCTTAGAATTTGTCCATTTAATCTAGGTTTTCTAATTTATTGGCATACAGTTGTTCATAATACCATCTTATAGTCCTTTTTATTTCAGCTGGGTCAGTAGTAATGTCCCCCTTTTCATATCTGATTTTTGTTATTTGCATCCTCTTTCTTTTATTCTTTGTCAATCTCGCTAAAGATTTGTCCATTTTATTGCTCTTTTCCAAGAACCAACATATGGTTTTGTTGATTCTCTCTATTATGTTTTTCTGTTTGTTTCTATTTCATTTATCTCTGCTCTAATGTTTATTTCCTTCATTTCCTTGCTTAGGGTTTAATTTGCTCTCCTTTTCCTAGTTTTTACATTTACTTCTGTAACTGTGATGTAGTCAAAGTTCATATTTATCACTACCTTCTTCCACTACCCATTCCATGTTCCTGTTACCTTCAGCAAGCACTTCAGCTGGCCGTGGTTCTTTGCCTGGTGGAGTGACCCAAACTTTCATTCCTGAAGATTCTGGGCCATTGTTAGTCCCGTTTGAATTGGTTTGTTGCAATTTTCCATTGACTTTAATCACAGGGCATGGCAGTACTAGGAGATGTCCTAGAGGATCTCCTGCATTCTAGGCAAACTCTTCTTTACCACCATTATGTAGATATAGTCCTATTTCCCCTTGATAGTCAGGATCAATCACCCCAGCCAGTACAGTAATTCCCTTTTTTGCCTGTTGATTCACAGGTAAGAGGAGCCCAACGTGGCCAGGTGGCAGTCTTAACTTCTAGTTCAATGGAATCATTGTTGTGTTCCCTGGTGGCAGCACTCCTCCTTTTGGGACTAAAACTTGTAGACCAGCAGAGCTTAAGGTTGCAGGGACAGGAAGCAAGAATTTTCCTAGTGGGTCACTAGGAGTAATAGTGAGTGGTGCCACTCCCATTTCCACCCCTTGATTCCTAGACCCATGAATCCTGGTTATGGGAGAAACAGCACCATAGAGAGGATGCTGATTCAGAGCATACACAGCCTCCTGGAGAACATTGACCCAGCCCTGCATTGCCACCTAGTTGGTGCTACAACTGAGTCTTCGAAAGGCCATTCCACTGTTGTATTAATCCAGTTGCTTCAAGGTGATGGGGAACATGGTATGACCAGTGAATTCCATGGGCATGTGCCCATTGCCACACATCATTTGCTGTGAAATGGGTTCCTTGATCAGAAGCAATGTTGTGTGGAATGCCATGGCGGTAGATAAGACATTCGGTAAGTCCACGGATGGTAGTTTTGGAAGAAGTATTGTGTGCTGGAAATGCAAACCCATAGCCAGAGTATGTGTCTTCCAGTTAAAACAAATCGCTGCCCCTTCCATGGTGGAAGTGGCCCAATGTAGTCAACCTGCCATCAGGTAGCAGGCTGGTCATCTCGAGGAATGGTGCCATATCTGGGGCTGAGTGTGGGTCTCTGCTGCTGGCAGATTGAGCATTCAGCAGTGGCTGTAGCCAAGTCAGCCTGGGTGAGAGGAAGTCCATGCTGCTGAGCCCATGCATAACCTCCATCCCTACCTCCATGGACACTTTGTTCATGAGCCCATTGGGCAATGACAGGAGTGGCTGAGGAAAGAGGCTGAGCATTAGCCACAGAGCGGGTCATCTTATACACTTGATTATTAAAATCTTCCTCTGCTGAAGTCACTCTCTGGTGAGCATTCAGGTGGGACACAAATATGTTCATGTTTTTTGCCCACTCAGAAAGGTCTATCCACATAGCTCTTCCCCAGACCTCCTTGTCACCAATTTTCCAATCATGTTCCTTCCAAGTCTCTGACCATCCAGCCAAACCATTGGCAACAGCCCATGAATCAGTATACAAATGTACCTCTTGCCATTTCTTCTTCCAAGTAAAACGAACAACTAGGTGTACTGCTCGAAGTTCTGCCCACTGGAAGGATTTGCCCTCACCGCTATCCTTAAAGGATGTCCCAGAAAAGGGCTGTGTGCCACAGCTGTCCACTTTCAGGTGGTACCTGCATATCATGCAGAACCAACTGTAAACCAGGCCCGAGTTTTCTCATCCTCAGTCAACTGATTATAAGAGACTCCCCAAGAGTCCAAAGCTGTGGGCTGGGAAAGAAAAGGTAACATGGCAGGGGTGGTGACCATGGGCATTTGGGCTACTTCCTCATGTAACTTACTTGTACCTTCAGGACCTGCTCGAGCTCTATCTCGTATATACCATTTCCACTTTATTGTGGAGTGCTGCTGTGCATGCCCAACTTTATGGTTTGGTGGGTCAGACAATACCCAGCTCATGATAGGCAACTCAGGTCTCATAGTAACTTGATGGCCCGTGGTTAAGCATTCAGTCTCTACTAAGGTCCAGTAGCAAGCCAAAAGCTGCTTCTGAAAAGGGGAGTAGTTATCTGCAGAGGATGGCAAGGCTTTGCTCCAAAATCCTAAGGGTCTGTGTTGTGATTCCCCTATATGGGCCTGCCAAAGACTCCAGACAGCATCTCTATTTGCTACTGAAACTTCCAGCACCATTGGATCTGCTGGATCTTATGTTCCAAGTGGTAGTGCAGCTTGCACAGCAGCCTGGACCTGTCGCAGGGCCTCCACTTGTTCCAGTCCCCAATCAAAACTAGCAGCTTTTCTGGTCACCCGGTAAATGGGCAGGAGTAGCACACCCAAATGAGGAATGTGTTGTCTCCAAAATCCAAAGAGGCCAACTAAGCGTTGTGCCTCTTTTTCTGGTCGTAGGAGGGGCCAGGTACAACAGCTTATTCTCAACTTTAGAAGGGATATCTCGACTGGCCCCACACCACTGGACACCTAGAAATTTCACTGAGGTGGAAGGACCCTGTATTTTTGTTGGATTTATCTCCCATCTTCTCTCACGCAAATGCCTTACCAATAAATCTAGAGTCTTTGCTACTTCTTGCTCAGTAGGTCTTATCAACATGATATTATCAATATAATGGAACAATGTGATGTCTCATGGGAGGGAGAGATGCTCAAGGTTCCTGTGGACAATATTATGACCTAGGGCTAGAGAATTGATATACCCCTGAGGCAGGACAGTGAAGATATACTGATGGCCTTGCCGGCTGAAAGCAAACTGTTTCTGGTGGTCCTTGTTAATGGCAACTGAGAAAAAAGCATTTGCCAGATCAACAGCTGCATTCCAGGTACCAGGGGAAGTGTTGATTTGCTCAAGCAATGATACCACATCTGGGACAGCAGCTGCAGTTGGAGTCACCACCTGGTTAAGTTTACGATAATTTACTGTCATCCTCCAAGATCCATCTGTTTTCTGCACAGGCCAAATAGGAGAGGTGAATGGGGATATGGTGGGAATCACCACCCCTGCATCTTCAAATCCTTCATGGTGGCACTAATCTCTGCAATCCCTCCAGGAATCAAGTATTCCTTTTGATTTACTATGTTGCTAGGCAGGGGCAGTTCTAGGGCTTCCACTTGGCCTTTCCAAGCATAATAGCCCTCACTCCACAAGTCAGGGATCCAATGTGGGGATTCTGCCAGTTACTGAATATGTCTGTTCCAATTGGGCATTCTGGAACTGGGGAAATAACCACAGAATGGGTCCGGGGACCCACTGGACCCACTGTGAGACGGACCTGAGCTAAAACTCCATCAATCACCCAACCTCCATAAGCCCCTACTCTGACTGGTGGACCACAAGCTGCTTTTGCCTGGAGGGCAAATTCTGTGAGGAGTGGCACAATTGATACTGGACCAGAGACCCATGAAGGAGGCACAGACCAGCTCCCAAATTCCCTGGGGAGGGGATCAGAAGGGGTTCCAAGAGCTTCTACGACAGTTTTCCAAAGCTGAGCTTTCCTGGCCTGCACAGCAAATGCGGCCCTGAGGAAGCATTGAGTTTTTACACTGCCAGTGTGCCTGCACAGGTCATGTTGAGACAATGGCTGCCTTCAGAGCCAGGCTCCCAGTGATCTGAATTCTCTATCAAAAGCTGTGTTCAGAGATTGCCATGCCCATCCCTGGTTTTGGGGAAGAGGATTTTTACATCCCTTTATCACTGCCAAGTTAGCCAGGGATTTGGAGCCCATGGCAGCTTGCCTCAGCATAGGGAATGGACACTGGGAACCACAGCAGGTAGAGAACAATTTACAGTTTTTTTTTTTTACCATAATTTAACATCTTCATCCTCCTGCTCTTCCCTGGATGCTGTACAGTTTTCTTTTGGCCCCTGGAGTTTCAAAATGGTTGTTTCAGACAGTTCTGCTTGTTTAATAGTTGTTTTGGTGGAAGAACTGAATCCTGGTGCTCCCTGCTCCACCATGTTCACTCAATCCTACCCACACATTTCTTATTCAGTTGTTTTCCCTAGGTATTTTGCATTGCATTTGCTATATTGTACATTAGATTTCTTTCCATTGTGGTTCTATTTATTTCTGAAGTTCTGTCAGTGCTTTTGTATATCTGTGTTTTAGCTGGCTACCATTTTTAATTCCCCTATTAGTTCTAAGAGATTTTTTTTCTGTTGTGTTGCATTTGCCAGGAAGACTACCATATCATCTGCAAAAAAAATGATACTTTTTTTCTCCTCTGTCCAGTAGTAGTATCCTCCACACCCCTGCGCTAGGAGCTTCTGTTATTACATTGACCAGAATTTCCAGAACAATGTTAAATAGCAGCATTGATAGGGATTGGGGGCACGTGGGGAGGGTATATTCATGTCTCGTTCTCAGCCTGAAAGGTAATACATGTAGTGCAGTATTTATAAACTGTGTTCCAAACCAGTTTCCCTTGAGCAGCTAATCAGTCAATGCTGCTCTGCTAGGTTACTGCTAAGTGTGATGTTGGCTTTGGTTTCAGATAGATTTTTTCTTTTCATTTTAAGAAAGTATGCTTCTCCTATCTTACTATCTTGGTTTGCCAGGACTTCTGTGAGAAATACACACAATGTGTTGGTTTAAACAATAAAAATTTATTTTCTCCCAATTTTGGAGGGTAGAAGTCTAAAACCAGGATATTGTCAGTACCTTTCTCTAGGGTACTGTAGTATTCTGTCAGGGGGCAGTCTCTGCCTCCTTGTGTCTGCTCCTCAGATTTCTACTGAGTTAAGACTTCCTCTAACTTCTGGATTCTTCTGACTCACTCCGTGTGGAATTTCCTTTACATATAAGGATTCCAAGTATATAGATTGCGTCCCACCTGGATTCAATTTGGTCTCATCTAAATGGGGTCTTCAAACGAGTCCATACCTTAACTAATAACAACATCTTCAAAGGTCCAGTTAAAGGGTGTTATAAACCACACTGCTCTGAATATTCTTGTACATGTATCCTAGTACATATATGAATGCGTTTTTATAGGGTATAGAGCTGGGTTCCTGAGTTATAGGGTATATATATATATTCATTTATATAGGATAATGCCACACTGTTTTCCATAGTGTTAAGATAAGGTTTATGTTCCATCAGTTAGTATATAAGACTTCCAGTTGCTATACATTCCTTTTCTTTAAAAAAATATTTTTTATTGTGATAACACATATGTAACAAAAAATTTGCCACTTTAACAATTTTTGGGATTAATTATATTTACAATGCTGTGCTACCATCACTACCATCCATTACCAAAACTTTTCCATCAATCCAAACAGAAATTCTGTACCAGTGAAGCAATAACCCCCATTGCCCCTAACCCTGATTTACTTTACATCACCATGAATTTGCTTATTGTAGGTATTTCATATAAATGGAATCATACAATATTCATACTTTTGTATCTGTCCTATTTCACTTAGCTTACTATTTTCAGAGTTCATCCAGATTGTAGCATGATTCAGAACTTCATTTCCTTTTATGCTTGAATAATATTCTATTGTATGTATATACTGCATTTTTAAATCCATTTATCTGTTGATGGACTCTTGAGTTGCTTCTACCTTTGGCTCTTGGGAATAATGCTGCTATGAGTATACAAGTATCTGTTTCAGGCCCTGGTTTCCATTCTTTGGGGTATATACCTAAGAGTAGAATTGCACCACCAAACTGTTCTCCACAATCAGCTGTATAATTTTACATTCCCATCAGCCATTAGAGAGTTCCGATTTCTCCACATCCTCACCAATATGCATTGTTTGTTTTTTTCAATAATAACCACCTAGTGAGTGTGAAGTGGCTGTTATTTCTTTTAACACTTGATATTGTAAGACATTTTCATTTCAGGCAGCTTGGTAGATGTGCAGTGGCATCTTATGGTGGTGTTAATTTGCATTTTCCTGATTACTGATGATAAGCATCTTTTCTTATGCTTATTTGCCATTTGGGTTTCTTCTTTTATATAATGACTGAATGAACTTTTTTTCTTAAAGATTTATTTATTTCCCACCCCATCCCCAGCCCCAGCCCCATTGTTTTTACGCTCGCTGTCTGCTCTCTGTGTCCATTTGCTGTGTGTTCTTCTGTGTCTGCTTGTCTTCTCTTTAGGCAGCCCCAGGAACCTATCCTGAGAACTTCCAGAGTGGGAGAGAGGCGCTCAATCTCTTGTGCCACCTCAGCTCCCTGGTCTGCTCCATCTCTTATTGTCTCTTCTCTGTTCTCTTTTTGTTGTATCATCTTGCTGCGCCAGCTCTCTGCTTGGGCCGCACTCTGTGCAGGCCAGCACTCCTGTGTGGGCCAGCAATCTGCTTGGGCCAGCTCGCCACGCAGGCCAGCTTACCTTCACCAGGAGGCCCCGGTAATTGAACGGACCTCCCATATGGTAGACAGGAGCCCAATTGCTCGAGCCACATCCTCTTCCCTTTATTCTTAATTATAACAAATATGTAATTCATTTGAATTTCCTACTTTTACTATCATATCATATATGAATTTTTATAGTTGTTTTTCTTCTTTTGCAATCCTTATGTCTCTATTTTTTTTTCCTTGTCTTGCTATACTGGCTGGGACCTCATATAATATTGCATAACAATGGTGATAGTGGAAATCATTTTTTCCCAATTTCAAAAGGAAAGCTTTCAAAAGTTTACCATTAATTATCACATTTGTTATAGAATTGTTTTTTGTAGAAACACTTTATCAGATTAAGGATGTTCCCTTTTATTTTTGCTTAACTAAGAGTTTTTAATCGTTAGTCAATGTTGAATTATATCAAATTATTTTTCTGCATCGAGTGTGATTATTATATGAGCATATGATTTTATGTAATTTTATGTAATGTTACTTTTAAGGTTGCAAACAGTTCAATTGATTTATTTTTGTCCCAAACTTTTTTATTTTGAAAAATTTCATATGAGTTGTGAATTTCATTCAACACAATTTAAACTTGAAATAACAACTGACAGATGAACTCTGATAATTCAGACTTAGGTATTTGGAAAACATTTTCTTAAAAGTTAATGAAGTGAGCCTGTCATTTGAAGAAAAAATAGGCAACAATTTTTACCAATGACAAAAATTGAGATTTCAAATCAAAATTTGAATTGTGGAAAACTTGTATTTGGCACAATCATTTTGATGGTTTCCCAGAACTCAAAGACTTACCTGATGAGATTGGTGATAATACCAATAACTGATTTTTTAAACTATATATTATAATGGAATGTGTCATCATTTGGAATATCTGTACAACTCATTGAACCAACATTTTTCAAATGGCCAGCGTGTGATATTACAAAATCATACATGATACATTCAAAGTATAAAATAAACCAATAGGTTTTAATGTAATAGAGTAAAAAATTTCATTGATCTGGTTTCAGATTTTACATTACAAATAATCATTAAGAAACAAGCACTAGTCGAATTTTGTGTAGACTCAAAGAAGAATATTATTAATTATCCCCCTTTTACCACTACGTATCTTTGTGATGCTAGATTTTGTTCACCTCCTTCAACCAAAACATGTCACAACAGTTTGAAAGCAGAAGCAGACATAGGAATTCAACTGTCTTCAACTAAGCTAGACATTAAAGAGATTTGCAAAAATGTAATATAAATAATGCCACTCTTCTCGCTATTTTTTTAAAAACAGTTACTTTTTATTGAAATTTGTGTTATTTATGTAACCATGGAATAGGCTTATTATTTAAAATGAAGTAATGGATATTTTTTAATTTTCTCATTATCAATTTCTAATATGTTTATATAAAACTCATAAACAAAAGCTCTTCAGAGTTGTCAATAATTTCTAAAATTGTAAATGGGTCCAGAGACCAAAATGTTTGAGAGCTGCTGCTTTAGAAATTACAGCAGGCATCCTGGATCCATGAAATTATAATGTTAATCAGTGTATTTACCTTTTCCCCTGGACAATGCAAACCCTTAGAATACTTTAAACCCTCCTTAATTATATGCTATATCATCTTATTTCTCTCTCTGTATGTATGCATTTGTGTATATAAAATTTTTAACACCTCACGAGTAATTTTTACTGTTGTCATTGACATTGTTGTTCACATAGACATAGCCAATGTTCATTTAAATTTATCTCCCATTTCCTTAATATTTACTTTTTTATCTCCTCATTTTCTCTCTGGGATCATTGTTTTTCTGCCTAGATGGCATTTAGAATTTTCCTGTGGTGTGCATCTGTTAATGGCAAGTTTTCTAAGTATCTGATTGTCTGAAAATGTCTTTGTTTCAGATTCATTCTTAAAGGATCTTTTTCCTGAGTATAGAATTTTTAAGTTGGCAGTTATTTATATTCAGAAACAATATAAGGATATAATTCTACTCTCTTCTCATTTCCATTATTTCTGTTGAGCAGTTATAAATTTTCTGTTCGTGCGATAGTCTATTATTTTAAAAGTATCGAATCTGATTATCTTCTTACTTTGGTCCAACATTTCCCAACTTGGGAAGGAAAAGACTTCATTACAGATTTCTTTTGTGAAGCTTGACTTTGTCAGAATCATAGACACTAATTTGTAAAGCTGCATATACCACATTTTCCTCCTATTTTTGGACTGAGGATTTCTTGGATATGAAATATAACCATATACCTTATTGTTTTCTGTGACTGGTTTTAAAGTCTCTTCTTTGTTGTATAAAATCACCTCTTTGGTTTTGTTTTTCTGATGCTTCAATATGATATATTTAGATGTGAATTAATTTTTCTTTATTTTGACTGAGAGTCACTGGACTTGGTGGCTAGAATTTGTGGATTTGTGCCTCATAAACTCTGGAGAATTCTCAGACACTGTCTGTTGCAGTTTGAGATTATTTTATGAATTCCCCAAAGAGAAAGATTATGTTTGTAAATTAATCTGTTCCTGTGGGTGTGAGACCCAATTGACTGGATTATATCAGTGGGGTATGATTCAAGTTGAATCTCCACCCTCTTGCTGGGTCTGATATAAAAGGAGACACAGAGGAAAAAAGGGAACTGGCATATTTGATTCTACAATGTGAAAGAGAGGATTGCTTAAGCATGAATCTCCCAAGAGGCAGGACCCACGGAGACCAGCCCTGCTATATGCCTGGTAGCTTACAGCTGAACTTGGGGAGTGAGCAGAACAGCCAAGACTGATGAGACACGCCCTTTGCCTGGTAGCTCAAAGCTGAACTCCAAGAGGGCGTAGATTCTGGAGGGGAGGAAAGCAGAGACCTCTGTAGAGATTGGCAACAACAGTAGCTGACTTTGATGAGAAAGTACCTCTTATGGTGCCTTGAGTTGGAATTTTCCCAGCCTTGGAATTGTTAGCTTTTACCCCAAATAAATACTCTTTATAAAAGCCAAAACATTTCTTTTGGTACTTTGGTACTTTGCATTGGCAGCCCTTTGGCAAACCAAAACATTATCTCTCTCCATTCTCTGTCTTCTCCTGCTACTCCAAGTAAATGTATTTTGGACCTTCTCATTTTATTATTTGGATCTCTTACCCTATCTTTTTTTCTTTTTAATTTCTTGTTTCATTCTGAATTGTAGCTTCTCTCTTCTAGTTCTCTAGTTCTTTTTTATCTTTGTGTAATTTGCTTTTCAAACCATTCACTGAATTGTTCTCTTATCAATTACAGAATTTCTAAGTGGCTCTTTTTCAAATATGCTCCAATACTTTTTATAATTCTCAGTTCCCTGCCACATATTCAAGTGTGGCTTTTATCTCCTTGAACATAGTAAACACAGTCTGTGTCCTGTAATTCCATATATTGTGCACCTGTGGGACTATAGCTGTTGGTTCTCTCTAATGATGCATTATCTCTTTAAATGTCTGTGTTTCATTCTGTATTGGATACTGTATTTGAAAATTTATTTATATCAGTGACTTAAGAATTAGGATAATAGTATCTTCCTCCAGAGAAGATTTTTCCTTTGCTTTTCTGAGGTGTCTAGAGTTATCAGCAGTCCAGGACTATTTAGTGCAATTTCCAAAATTGAGGTCTTCAGAGCTATCCAATTGTTATGAAACAGGATGGCAACAGATTTTATAATCCTAGTTTATTTCTAGTCCAAAGTAACTCTTAGAATATATCTTAGGAGTCCTAGTCCAAACTAGATATTGATTTACCCTTTTTGAGTTCTACTTCTTCTACAGCAACAAATAACCCCTGGGCAGAAGCAACCCTAAGTGTTGGATGTACCTCATGGAATCCAGTCTTCACCCAGCTGTTAATTGCTCACTATCTCATTAGGTCTTTGCTGGTTTTAAGAAGATGGTTTTCATATTTTGCCCAGCTTTTAGTTATCTTCCATGGCAAGGTTGGTCTGAATTACTTAATATTACTGAAAAAGAAGTCCTCACACTGGTACATTTTACAATAATGAAATTGAGTCACCATTGTGCTCTGGTTTTGCATTTCAAAACCCAGAAGGAATGACAACACAAGCTTCTTTCCTGACACCTGTCCCAGATGAAATCATAGATCCTTAACTCGAAGTCTATGCAAGTCATATTTTTCTCCTTATTCCTAAAATAAGCATAGTCCAGGATATACATTATGGACATGTTTCTCCTTGCAGCCAATGAATGTACATAAACCAATGTATTATTAGTCAGAGTTCTCCAGAGAAATAGAATTGATATCTCTATATACATATGTATTATGAGATTTAGTATAGGGCTTGGCTCACATGACTTGGGGATTGGAGAGTCCAAATTCCATAGAGCAGGCCATAAGTTGGGAACTCCAATGAAAGTTTCAATTAATTCCCCAGGAAAAGTTGGCTGGCTGAAGTAGAGAGAGAAATTCTTGTTTCTGACTGCTAAAATCGTCAGTACTCTCTTTAAGGCCTTCAACTGATTGGATGAGATTTCTCTCATTGCTGAAGGCAATCTCCTTTGTTGATTGTAGATGTAATCAGCAACAGATGCAATCAATTTACTGATGATTTAAGTCTACAAAACACCCTCACAGTAACAATAATTAGGCCAGTGCTTGCTTGACCAAACAGCTGGACACCATAAGCTAGCTGAGTTGACTTATGAACTTAGCATTCACAGCCACTAAGACATTCAGGCTTCCTTATCTCTTCTACTTACTCATTTTGTCACCATTTCCTTTCTATTTCAGCTTGGAATCCATGTTTCCTGGTGCCCTTAATTATTTCTCACTCTGAACTTTCAGTACATCACTCACCCCAATCCCAGCCCTGAATTAAGCCAGCCAGCTTCTTTCTTCATTCCTCCTCTGTGCTCCTGAACATTACTGGAAAAAATGCATAGCATTGCGTTAGGTTCATAACCAATGTATAATTTTTAAATTCCAGCTGAGGCATTTTTAGCAATCAATCCTTAGTCAGATTTCTTGTGCAAACCATTCTCTTTCTTGAAAGTTAATCCCTATCCTGAAGCCCCCTTAACCTCACCTGCAAGCATCCCCACTCTCATAATTAATTCAGCAGCTTATTTTATAGAAATGTAAGATAATCTTGGGTGAACTCCAATTGCAGTCTTCTCTTTAAAGATCCTCAGCCTCTCCACTCATTCTTTTTTTTTTTTTTTTTTTTTTTAAGATTTTATTTATTTATTCATTTATCCCCCCCTTGCTGCTTGTGCTCGCTGGGTCAGCCAACCACGCCGTGCGGGCGGGCCCGCCCCGCCCCCACCAGGAGGCCCCAGGAACCGAACCCGGGGCCTCCCACATGGTAAACGGGAGCCCTACTGATTGAGCCACAGCCGCTTCCTCTCCACTCATTCTTAGTTCTTTCTTTATCAGAAGTGTCTCGACTTTTTCAAAGGCTACCTATCCAACTATACTCTTAATTGTATTGACTCCTATCTTCTCTGTGTTCTCACTCCATCAGTGGGCCCCTCTCTTGTACTCTCAATCACTCCATCTCCACCAATTTCTTCCTCTTAAACTACAACCTTCTAAAGTATTCACTAGCATAGAGAACAAAGTAAAACAAAACAAAAAAACCCTGTATTTAATAAATGTCAATAAATGTTCAATTTACTACTAGCTTTAAATGCTGATAGAAATTCTCCATGACAGTTAAGAGAATGTATAAGGTAACATAATTTTCCTTGCTTCCAAAGCAAATTCTAGCCAGAAAATTAAGAAAACCACTGATGCTATATAATTAACAATAACTTTGTGAGAAAAGAAGTTCTTGTGCTTAGTACTGCATGCAAACTTCTAGTATTTTCTCCCTTTGCTCTTCAAAACATCTGACTTCCAGGGCTGGTTTCATGCATAAGACCTGCTTGACAATCTGGTAATATTTAATGGATAACTGGAAAGATTTCCAGCATTTTCCCCACTAGGGCTCCAAGGATCCACATTTGCCATTTTCTGTTCATCCATTTAACCAAGCATGAGTTTCTCTTCTTTTAGCACTGCTAATTCCTCTATGACAATGTTTCTCAAACTTGGATTCCCGCTGGAATTGTGGAACTTTTGAAAAAACACATACTCAGAGTTGTCTGATTTATTTGTTTTAGGGTAGGGTCCAGGCATTATTATTTTTCAAAGGCTCCCCTTGTCATTATAATGTTCATCCAGTTGAGAACCAGATCCCTAGAAGCTCAGTGACATGTTAAGATACTAATGTCATAGCTTGAATTGGTTTTCTTTCTTACTTTCTTTGTATGACATACCTGCTTGGAATGTTAGCAATGAATCCTGCGCTCATCTTCCTGAATGTAGAGAAAATAATCCATATGTAAGTTGACTATAAAGTTAGCTAAATTTTATTACAGTGATAGTGAAATATGAGTTACTCCCATTATTCAAGTCCACAGAAGAAAACTCCTTCTTGGTTAGAGAAGACTTGTTTTTTGTTTTTGTTGTTGTTGTTGTTTTTTGCCTCCCAGTCTAGAGAAAGCAAGCTTTTCTTTGCCAATGGCATGCCGACACAATTATAGATACATATCTACTTCCCTCAAGGAACTTCCTAATAAAGGAGACACTTCATCTATGGTAACTGTGAAGCATAGCTTTAGGTCACCTGTTTTAGAATTATTTCTTGACATTAACATTTTTATGTATCCCCACATTAAGTTTTATGCTTGGATGTAATGCCACCAGATAGGAATCAAGGTAAATGCCATATCCCAAATCCACAGAGAGTCACAGCCAAACTCTGAGTTATCAAATCAGTCTTTTTATGTGCTGTTTCTATAGAGTGTGATTTATACACTCTGTTTTTAAAAGCTGCATTCCTGGAAGATGCTGGTTTGTGGCAGGACAAGGAAGTACATTTACAGCCTGGCTTGGCTGAACTGTGTTGATTTCTCTCTAGAATAGTCTTAACAATTCTTTGCTCACAGTTAGAGGGCTGCTGAAAGTGACTAGGTATAGATGAAAACAGCTTGCTTAATCATTCCTGAAACATGGGAAAAATTAAAATACATTTTTTTCTTTGTCAAGCAATAAAAACAATGCCAGATTGTTAATGCCTCTTTTGTACCTTACATTTGAAAGACCTCAAAAGAACATCAAGCAGAATAAAGGCAAAGTCTATTCCCCAATGGTATCATTATACATGTTGAAGCCTCTAAAATTAAAACTCTAAAGACATTCAGGAAGAATAGAGGAATAAGTGACAGCAAACTGAAGAGTGTATCTCTGGAGCTTTGTTCAGCAGGCTTTACTCAAATTCGTTCAAATTGGATGATGAAAAGCAAAGGTCTCACTTGTTTCAACGTTAAAGTAGTAAATTAGTGAGTGGTGAGCTGCTAATTGTTCTGTAAAGCAGTTAAGATTCCAAGAGTGCCCCTTCTCCAGTTTTTTTAATTGCATTCTTATGGGTGAAATGAGAGCAACCATTAGAGTAGTGTAAAACAATGTTTTTAATAATTTAGGTGGGTTCAATTCAAACATGATTTTCTTTCTGAAATATTTACCGAAGCTCCTGTTTTTATTTGAGATTGAGCAAGTTTCGTTTTAGACTTTAAGACTTCAAATGGAAATTCCTTTTCATTATGGGACCAAAGCAGGGAGAAAAATTAGCACTATCCTGTGCTGAATTTCATCCCTGGCTGTTTCTGCTTGCTTCTAGGGTGTTGAATTAACAGCTTTGGTTAAATTTTACTTGAGGTTTTGGTGACCTTTTCTAATCCTGACTGTTTCATAATTTAATGTCTTGACCTTCATTTCCATAGAGCCACCTTAGTGATAAATGCAGAGATTTAATAACTATCACTAGTTGACAGGTGACCTTTTGTACATGGTCGTTTCTCTCTGCTGGGGAAACCATACTGTTTTGCAGTTTTAATTCACAGATTTTAAGTATCTATTATCTTGTCTATAAGCTTATTAAGAGAGAAAAAATAAATATTTCATTCTTCTTGCTGATTAAAATGTAAAGTCCTTGGCATTGCCCCAATGCATCGTTCAAAAAGGATAGGTTGATCTATCAGGTTCATATCCAAAGAAGAGACAGGGGAAGTTTTCCCAGGATAGTGATAAGGAGAGTGAACCATCACAGCAGCTCAGTGAGGGTACCCTGTGTGTGTGTGTAAATTTGGAGCAGAGAAATAGAGGAGTTCTTCAACTATATGGGCCTAGTTATATATATATATTATTATTAGAGAGGTTATGAACTTACAAAGCAATCATGCAAATGTGCAGAATTCCCATACAACGTCCCTCCAACAACACATTACATTGTTGGGTAACATTTGTTACAGATTATGAGATAACAACATCAGACTATTACCACTTACTATGGTCTAGAGCATACATTTGGTATATTTTCCATAGGCCCTATTATTAACAGAATATTCTTTGACACTGATGTAAGAATATTATAATATTGCTTTTAAATATAGTCCATAGGTTACATTAATTGTATTTTTCCCATGCTTCTCCATAGTCTTACCACCTTATAATAGTGATGTACATTTGTTCTAGTTCATAGAAGAATATTCCTGGGAGAATTGTGGTTAATAGTATATATAGGTACTAGTTTGAAGAGAAAAGTGATTCTGACTCAATGAGAGGTAAAATTTGCCAATCATGGTGAATGACTTCATTTTGGTCAGTTCCTTTTGTTTTGTTTTTTAATTAGGTGAGTATCATTTGGATATTTCATGATAAATTAGTTTCTGTAGTCTATATCAATAATATATATTGTTGAAACACAGGCAGATTAAAGTTGACAAATTTTAAAAATGTCACAAATTCAAGAATGCAAGAATTTCTGTATTTCCCTGTGCCTCATCATTTTTATGCCTATCAAATACTCATTAGTTAACTAAAATAAAAATGAAAATAGGTGTGGCTGTAAAATGGCCTTCAGTGTGAGCATAGTATCCAAATCAGCAAGTGTCCTGGAATCTTCCTAATTATGGAGGGGATTGATTCCCTAGAGCAGGGGTTCTTAACCTTTTTTGTTCCATAGACCCCTTTGCCAGTCAGGTGAAAACCATGGACCCCTTACTAAGTCCACACTATACTGTGTATTATTTAATAAATATATCAAACCCACACCAACACGTCCCCACAAGAATAATGTGTTTTTTTTTTTTTTAATTTTCAATTCAAGCTCATGGACCCCCTGAAATCTTTCCACAGACCTCTTAGGGTCCACGGACCCCTGGTTAAGAACCCCTGCTCTAGAGTTAGAGGATGACTTGGTGGTCTCCAGATAGCTTTGGCTCCTAAGGACTTGTGGGTTTCTAAATTGAATTCACCTTAGGGAGGTTTTCAGGTGAGAGGGGGAGGAGCGTATTCCCTTCAGTCTTAGAGACCATCTTAGAAAATAAAATCATCTGCTGTGGCCCATTTTTTCCCCCTAGAATGGACAATCATTTTTTTATTGCTTGAAAAAGAAACACAACCCCACTGCTGTTATGAAAGGAAACAGTTTGAAAAGCAAATTGAGTATGACAACGTGGAAGATCAATTAAAACCAACAAAATTGATCATGACTAATTTATTTTAGTAGACTAAAATTTCAGCCATATTTCAAACTAAAAATATTAAGAAAAAAATTTCTATATACTTTCGTATACCACTGCCAGAAAGGAGAGGTTAATTCCACTCACATTCAAACCCTCGTGTTCCTGTAGAGACTGTCATTAACTTAGGGGATTTGTGCCTATTTGGGGGAAATTCTCAGCTACCAATATGTTCAAATGCATTAATTTATAATTTAACACCTATAAGTTTAATATAACACTAAGATTTGAGGTGTTTGCATACATGTATATTAGGAATCGTGTGCAAGTTATAATATTTCTTTAATATCTTCCATTTCTTAATACTGGTATAGTGCATTTCATGAAAGATAACAAATGCTCCTCCTTTTAATTAGAAAGATATCCAGGGTCCACTGGACATTGTATTTATCTTAATTTCCTCAACTCTATCTTGGGCATTAAAAACAAACTAACTTGAGGATTTATTATGAGAATTAAGTGGGTCAATATAATAAAGTGCTGTACATGATGGCTGGCATGTAGTAGGCATTCAATGACAGGGATATCAATAGATATAACATACCATTCTTATATGAATCTCCCACCCAGCTTCCCCTCTTCCTTCCTCTTCATCTTCCCCTCAACTCCCCCAGCCAAGATTCCAGTATTTTTTTTTCCTTGTAAGGAGACAAAATGTCAAGATTCATTTTAGCGGAATGAGGAATTTAGAAGAGTACCTTGTTTTTCTAGGTAATCCTGTAGGACCTCTAAAATAGCATATGAATTGACCTTAGTTGATCATAGAATTCTCCTATACAGCCACACATAGAAATGGGGCTAAATAAAAATTTTTTTGGTTGTTTAATAAATGTCACCAAATTTTTAACTCTCTTCAAACTGAGTGTTTATAATCAAATATGCTAGGATAAATTTAGTATACTTTTGCAGAGGGAAAAAAATACCCAAAGCAAAGATAGTGTTCTTACTGTTAAAAAAAATAATCCTTATTTTAGAACTGGAATAAAAGGAAGAGTTTGACATTTGTGGGCTTTCTTTAACATAGACATACTTGCCCAGACAGGGTGGACTAAATATTTGTGGTGCCCGCCAGTTTATAGACACAGCCTAAGCACAACAAAAATGTTTGGCTTTTATGTGTTTTTTTTGTTTGTTTGTTTTGTTTTGTTTTTTAGGAGGTACCCGGGATTGAACCCAGGACCTTATATATGGGAAGAGGTGCAATATCCGCTCCCTTTGGTGTTTATATTTTGAGTATACAAGAGACATAGATAAAGAGGTCAAATTTATTTTTAATGAAAAGAAACAATATAGAGACAAGTCAACCAAAAAAGTAGCATTCAAAATTAAGATAGGGTTTGATAAAGTGGAACCAGATAAATCTCACCAAAGGTCTCGGAAATCCAGGGCTTCAATCCAGAAAGAGTAACTGCTTACCAAAGCAGAATGGAGTGAGTGGAGATATATGGAATAAATCTCCAAACGAGGCTTCAAACTCAAGTTATGCCAGCGAATTAAAGAAACAGCAGTACTTTTTAACAAAGAAAGTAGAGATCAAAGGATACAGTGATACAGCTAATAAAAGAAATTGAGATAACTAGATAAAGAGCAGCCCTTCTTGCCTAGGTGTTTCTTACTTCTTATCATGGCTCACTGCAGTTTGAAGGTGTCTTAAAAATATAATGAATCCCTGGGGCCTTAGCAAGCACTGATTATGATTAGGGATATTTCATTCATCTAGCCATGTACTTCCATCATGCTTTAAAGATGGTTCCTGCAACTGAGTGGTAAGTAAATTAGTGGCTGTGTTTATTCCCATCTTCTGGTTCCTCATTCAAGAAATCAGAAAACTAAGGAGGGCTGTGACCAAGAAGTTCACGTGTGTGGAAGACTCTTAATAGTCTAAACATGACCACTGTACGTGGCCGAGTGAACGTATAAAAGAGGGGCCAGTTTAAAGAAAGCCATCTACCCTGAAAACCACTGCATCCAAAGCACTCTGCCCAATTACATATTTGTCACATAAACAAGAGGCTGCTGTTCCTCGTGTTTGCCCTCAAGTTGTTAGTCAGCTGCTGACCTCATAATCTGCACAGCTGCCGCATCACAATATGTTGTCATGAAACAGATTGTGATGTCTTAATTGATCACTTTCAGAGGTTACAATTGTCAAGTGAAACCAGTATGCTGATTCTTATTAGTTAAATTAAGCCTTGTTACAGCAGAACCGGCTAATTCACACTAATGACTGGGAAATCCATTGCAAATTGCTGCATTTTGTGGATTAGAACACATTCAAGCCTTTTTTCTTTCCTCCTCCTTCTTTTATTATTATTAATTTTTGGAGACCATACTCAACAAATGGTTTTATTGCACAGTGAAACAACTTCTTGGAACAGTAACTGGACTGTAACCTCCCTGCATCTTGGTGATAAGTTGGAGTGTGCCGTATGACACATATAATTTGAATCAGGCGTTGATTTGCATGGCTCTAAATGAGTTTGGAGGACTCAGTTAAGTACATTAGATGTCAGGCTCTATCACAACTTACCTGGCAGGGAGGGTTCTTCCTTTTCACCCGTAAGAAGGTGGGCTCCTGATGGGTGAGGAATGGTCATCCCCTGGTATCTCCATTTGGCCACTGGTGAAGCCTTACTATGGCACGAATCCATGCAACCCCATTTCCAAGTCTCCTAATATATTCACCCACCTGTTCTAACCTGGGGCCCAGACTACCTGCTGTCATCTTAGTTCAGAAAATTCTCTGTGGCAGGGATGATAGGGATCCTCTTTGATAGCAGTTTTGAGACATCTTATAAATAGACCTTCATATATTTTACAAAGGAGCTTTTTTGAGATCCTTAATTTTGACTTCCCAAATAAATGCCTTTGTCACTCTAGCATATTTTATAGGTACACACTAAAAACTAAATCAAAGAACTACATTTGAATAACTTAATCTTCTTTAGCAAAAAAAAAAAAAAAGGATTTCATAACTGTTAGCATCCAAAAGACAGCTTTGATGTTCATCAACACACTTTTGTATAATAATAATAATTTTTAAAAAGCAGATAATAGCTAAATGCCCAGCAGTAGGCAAATAATTAGGCACATTATGGTATATCCATTTAATGGAATATTGTGCAGACATTAAAATATCTCTAAGGACTATTTACTGACATGAGAGAAAGTTAATGATATGGGATTAAATGATAAAAAAGAGGTTTTAGAAAGCAGTTTCAGTAGTATTGTTATAAAATTTGATGCCAGAGTCTGTGTTCAAGGAATCTCAAATCTAACAGGTCAGAAAATAAGCTCCTTACTCTTCCTTGCCCAAACCTACTCTTCCTGAAGTAAAGGCAGCTCCATTCTTTCAGCTATGTTGGCTAAAAATCTGAAATTACCCTTGATCCCTCCCTTTCTGTCACATCCGACATTCAATCTACTGGCTAATCCAGTAACTCTACTTTCAATATATGTCTAGAATTTGACAACTTCTCACCATCTCCACTGCTACTCAAACAGGTCCAAGCCATCCGTGCCCTCTTGCCAGAGTTGTGGCAGTAGCCTGCTCTCCCTGTCTCTGCCTGTGGGTCATTTTTTTGTTTTTGTTTTATTTTGTTTTTGTCAATTTTCCACACAGCAGCCAAAGCTATTAAAATAGAAATCAGATTCTCCATTCTGCTCAGAGCCCAAAAGGCTCCCCATCTCACACCGAGTAAGAGGCCTGCAGTGATATCTCCGCTCTTACCTCTCTGCCCTGATACCTACTTGATGTCCTTGGCTCTGCCAGCCCACACTGCTCTCCTCCTTTCCCAACTCTGGCCTTTTGCATTTGCATTTGCCTGTCCTCAGCAGGAATGCTTGTTTCCCAATTATCCACATGGCCAGCCCTTCTGACTTCATTCAACTCTTCCCTCAAATATGATTTTCTTAATGAGGCCTCTCCCCCAGCAATACACACATATGCCCAATACTTCCTATCCCTCTTACCTGCTTTGATTTTCTCTATTTAGCACCTATCTTTATCTAATATATTATATTAATTTGTTTATTGCCTTTCTCCATCCACTTGAAGGTAGGCTCTGTGAGGGGAGGGGTTCTTGCTTTTATTTTTCACAGTTGAATCTCCAACCTGTGGTAGATTGCCTAGCATGTATTAGGTGCTCAATCACTACTTTGATTCCCTACCCCTGAAAGGAAAAATGATCTGTTATAGTTCAATTATCTGGGTGACTTTTCTGGGGCACTTTTCCTCTCAATTTACCCATCTAGATTATGCCACCTAGATTGATTCTGTTGATATGCTGCTTTGTAGTGGTTTCTTCTGAATTGCTTTTCTCTTTTCATCTAAATCAACAATTCTAAATGAATTTAAAAAACCCACTTGTTCCCTATTATTAAGTGCACAGGTGCCTAATAAATGAATTCAATTGCTTTCTTCCTAACTTAACACTCTATATTGAGCTCCTGTTGTTTTCCAGGGACTGCTGAGGAGTGGGGATAAAATGAAGAAGACAGATATTGCTTCTGCTCTTAGAGAGTTTGTAGTCTAGTCTCTAATGAACTAGTAAATTAAAGGTCTATGCAACGGGTAAAATATGCACGATACTTGGTGTGAGAAGGTCCACTGACCAACAGATGCAGGAAAAGTCCAAGATCAAATGTTAGAGATCCAAAGTCTAGACTCTCATAGAAGGGAGATGAGAGAGAAGTTATCAACAAAGCACAATGCCTCTTATCACTGTTTTCTAAGATAGGGTGACTTTTCTTCATATGGGAGGGAAAGGGCAAAAATAATTTATATGATTTGCTGAGGAGAAAGCTATGGGCTTAGAGTTAGAATATCTAGGTTTGAATCTACCATGACATCTTTATCATTTACAAATCCTGAGAACTGACTCTTAACCTCCATGTGTCTCCATTATCCCATTGGTTAAAAAGGGGAGAGGGAGGGGGTTAGACTTGCTATAGAGATTAAGTAAATGTCTTTCCTGGGCTCTTAAAGAGGCCTTTGCTTATCCATCTAGAATAAATCCATCTAGGCACAAAAGCCAGTTAACATGGTGACCCAAGGCAATTTTTTAAGGGTCTTGTAATTTTTTGCTAGTCTGGGATTTGTCTTAAGTAGTACTGGGTTCTGAAAAGATAACTCATCAATTCATCATTTGCTGAACTCTTCCTATTTTTATCAACTGCTCCATGACCATTTAGAGATATGTAAGTAAAATACAGAATTGATACCTACATATATTTCTTTTGCGTTTCTTTTCAGCCACTGTGTTTAATAAAAAGATCAAATATTTCTGTTTTCTTATTTCATTTGATGTTACAGTTCTGAATGACAAATCACCATTCAGAGTGGAAAATAATTTAATTTCAAACCAATGCATGGGGATAGAAATTAAAATTATTTAACAGTATATATTCACTTTGTTTATGGAAGCATGCCCATCACTTGATAACCTGTGACAGTGACTGTAGGGCCGGTGTATATTTTCAGAGATATTCCCATATCCAGCAATTCCACACAATATCTGAAATTTTTATTTTCCCACAGAAACTTGTTTGAATAGCTGGGATTTACTAATTTACATGTTTTTCCCCCTTGCTTTCTTTCTCTATGTTTTTCAGCCTTTGCAACTGGACTGTGACCTTTGTGCCATAGTGTCAAACTCCGGTCAGATGGTTGGCCAGAAGGTGGGGGATGAGATAGACCGTTCGTCCTGCATTTGGAGAATGAACAATGCCCCCACCAAAGGCTATGAAGAAGATGTTGGCCGCATGACAATGATTCGTGTTGTGTCCCATACCAGCGTTCCCCTTTTACTAAAAAACCCTGATTATTTTTTCAAGGAAGCAAACACTACTATTTATGTTATATGGGGTCCTTTCCGAAATATGAGGAAAGATGGCAACGGCATCGTTTACAACATGTTGAAAAAGACAGTTGACATCTATCCGAATGCCCAGATTTACGTGACTACAGAGAAGCGCATGAGCTACTGTGATGGAGTTTTCAAGCAGGAGACTGGGAAAGACAGGTGAGCCCTCTCCGAGACAGCCTTGTCTTTCAGGCTAAGTCTTTGCTGCATTCTTTTGACGCCGATCAAATGAACAGGGTTATTTTTCAAAGTAATAGTTACATGTTTTTGACTATTATGATTACTTAACGAGCCAGCAGAGAGGCCCCATTTATTCCACCTCCACTACCTTCTGTTCTCTCCGTTTTGATTGGCTTAAGGCTCCAAAAACACTGGATGCTTCCCCAAAAAGATATCTTTAGATCTTTTCTTATTTAGCTCAATCTGCCATCGATTAAACAGTATTTTAGCTGAAAGAGGAAACACGCACATTTCTGCTTCAAAACATAGGAATGCTTAGGAACTTTAGGATTATGCATTGACCTAAACTCTTCTGAAAACTCTGGCAACATTTTACCTGGGGCTGCAACAGCCTATCGATTCTCTAACAGGTTGCATGGCTTCTTGCAGGCAAATAGACCCTGTGATCTTGAACACCATAACCTGGCTTATAACATGTTAAGCAAAAAACCTATTGAAATTATGCCTTACTTAAAATCATTGTCAGTTAGAGTTTTGAAGAGAAATGAGGTTAAGAACCTTTCACTAAATTATCCAAAAATTAATTTACATTTTTTCATTCCATCCATTCCTTCAACAGGATTCTGTAACCCCTCCTTCCTACTTCCCCTTCTTAGGTCTGCTGGCCTCATTTTTCTCCTTCTTCTACTTTTCCTGCTTCTTTTCTCTGCTCTCTTCCTTCCCTCCATCTCCCAATTAGCTCTATTGCCTGCCAGAGGTTTTTCCTCTTTAGGAAGCCAAGCAAGATAGGGATAGAAGTGGAATTACAAATCACTCAGTGTTGGTTCATATATCTAGCTGTGATAAAGATCTGCTAAAGGCAAATATTGAAACCAATGGCTAAAGTTTTAAATTATCTGTGAACTTTGCTTATCTGTGCAATACCATGGATAAATTGAGCATTAGCTATAATTCCAATATTAACATTCTGATTTCCTCAGAATGTCTTTCAATATTCAATATTACCAAATCTAGATTTTTTAAATATATAGTAGAGTGTGTTTGGGAGGGTAGTATCTGATATCTCTTGGGGTAATCTGAATGCTGACAATTATTATAAAATCTTCCCTGGACAGACTCTCCTATTAATTCTTGAGTTGATTTGAATTTTGCATTTTCTACTCTGAGCACCAAAAATACACAGCTGCATATGAAATGCAAGACAGAACTAGCTATAATACTAGCTATGTCTACTGTTAGAGTTAGCAAGAAAAATCCCAAAGGTTAGATTTGAGTCCGTACAGCATTAGATGTCCAAAGGAGACCGGCAGTGGAGATAAAAAGGGTGTTTATTGTGCTTTAAGGAAATATTCTCACATATAGCACTATAATGTGTAAATATGCCATTCTCCAGGGGCTTCAGCAATTTCTGCTCTTTCAGTAACCCAGAGCAACACAATCAATTATGTATATTTGGCTTTTCATTTGTCATAATTGAACTTTTTTTTTTTTAAATAAAATTTTATTCAAGTATATCATTCATACATGAACATACATAAACAATAAGTATATACTAAAAGTTGTGAACTTACAAAACAAATATGCATATTATCATACAGGGCTCCCATTCAACGCCCCACCACCAACACTTTGCGCTATTGTAAAACTTATGTTACAAACTATGAAATAGCATCATCAAATTTTTTGTCTTACATGTTTCCTATGAAAATATCATACTCTTACTTTTAAAGATTATATGTGGTTACAAATAAAGAATTGAGGGATCTTTATGGAAATTTTAGAGAAGAAAACCTATCAGTCTTCTCCACTGGTTATCAGTCACAAGCATCACAATATGCTACATGGAATAGAATAGACTCAGCTCCATTTCTATTTGGAAATTATTTGAATAACATAGACCTGTTTCCTCCAGATTGCTGTTTTACTCAGTTTGTTGCCTCTCTTTAATTTTTTTATGTGGTATTTTACCAAATTTGTATTTGGGAGGTCTTTGTATGTTTACATCTTTAGTCTTTTCTTTTTTTTTTTCTTTTCATTTTTTTCTTTTTTAAAAGATACTTAGAGAATATATAGAAGATTCCCATATGCCCTGCTCCCCACAACTACCACATTTTCCCACGTTAGCAACATCTTTCATTAGTGTGGTACACACATTGCAATTGATAAACACATTTGTAGCTTTACCACTAAGCATGGATTATGGTTTACATTGTAGTTTACACTCTCTCCCACTCAATTCTGTAGGTTATAGCAAGATATGTAATGGCCTGTATCTGTCATTGTAATGTCATTCAGGACGATTCACAAGTCCCGAAAATGCCCCCGTATTATACCTGTTTTTCCCTCTCTACCCTCAGAACCTCCAGTAGCCACTGCCTCCACATCAACGATACTTCTTTCATTGCTTGAATCACAATAAGTCTATAGTAGAATACCAGTAAGTCTACTTTAGTCCATAGTTCATTCCCTAATCCTGAGGATTCTCGGATGGTGATGCCCACTCCACCTTTAATGAGGTGGAGCTTTGATCCCATATGGCCAATGGATGGGACTCTCTTGGTTGCAGTTGTAGATGCTCTTGGTTCCTTGGTATGTTGGTTATCCATCATCTCCTCTTTATTAGTTGTCCTGGGTGAATCCAATGAACTGGAGAGTAGGTGTTACAACTCCATTGAGATTCAGGGCCCAGCTGGCACATGGACAGCCCAAAGATTTAAGTCTTTTGCATGTATACCTACCAACTTTAGTACTAATTACAAGTTCAAATAGAAGGACAGAAAGGCCATATGTAGGAAAACCACAACTGAGTCCAACTCTGTCACAATGGGAAGCATACATTCCAAAGTACGGCCCACTGCCAAGGGACCAAAGTCCTGAGCTATCTGCCCTGACTATAGTGTCTGGATGTTTCCAGAGCCCTCAGGAACCCCACTATTTAGGGTAATATCTACTTTGGCTGTCAATGAGATCCTGCTGAGAAGTGCATAAGCGTTACTTCTGGAATGACCTCCTGACTCATTTTGAAGTCTCTTAGCCTTGTAAACTTGTCTTTACCTTTCCCCCCTTTGGTCAAGTTCTTTTTTTTTTTCCAGTTGCTTTGCTTGTTGGTACTTGGTAGCAATTCCTCAGTGTCAGGGAGGCTCATCCCCGGGAGTCATGTCCCACACTGAGGAAAAGTTATTGCATTTATATACAGAGTTTGGCTTAGAGAGAGGCATAGTTGGCCTTCAGGTTATTCCCTAGTCATAACCATAGGCGCTAGCATTATTGGGGGGTATATAAACATATGCTACATAAGGAGTTTAAAAATAAAATCTTTATAATGTCAAACTGATAACTTCCAATTCAAATTCAGTACTACCAGATTTATTTTACTTCATCTATCTTACATCTGTTTCTTCTTTCTACCATGCTGGCAACCACATGTCCCAAAGACACTAATGCTATTATTCTACTGCTTTATCCCACAATACACATACAACAATCTTAGAATAAGAATAATAGCACAACCAGTAATATGATTACTGTAAACATTTTAAGGCTATTTTGCATCTTAGAAGACATTTTAATGACAAGCATTCATGTTGGGCCATGCTCACAAAGTGTGTGTCAGTTATATCCCTACAAAAGTTTTTAATATTTTCCTCCTGAGTAAATAGGAGTAAGTTAAGTGGTATACTTCACTGCAGGAGTTGGTGGGAATGGACAAGAAGGGGGCTCCATTTGATTTTACTTTTGTTGCACAGCTATTTTTATTGGTTTGCCTGCACTTGTTGGAACTTTTTAAAAAGTAATCATTTTTATCATCAAGTGTTTAATGGTGAGATCATGTCTCCATTATGATGTATAATTTATAGAATTTTAAAAAAAATTGTGTCACTAGTAAAGTGATACATGATGGGAAAATGATTAAATGAAGTTCTAAAAGAAATATTGGTCTTCTCAGCCTGCTTCTTCAAATTGTCAAAATCCTCTTGTAAAACTCTCCCCCCCAATTTAAGGTGGGCATTTATTCATTTTTCCAGTGGTTTATCTTTGTCTTGGGGATTCCTTATTGAGGAAGCATGAAGTAGTAGACAAGTAGTAGTAGTACTACAAATAGTAGTCCACTACTGAACTTCTTAGGATGAGCTTAAACCAGCTCATAAATATAGTGGAATATCTTAACAAACCAAATGAAATTTAATTTGCTTTCTCATGGTTACTGAATAAAATTGTGAGGCTTGTCAATTACAGAAGGTGACCTTGTGGGAAGAACTGAGAGGAAAGAAAGAGATGTCTGCTGGCCCTTTCTCTTTTCATCTTCTGAGGCCCAGTTTTTTTGGAAATTCTAGATCCTTTGGTCAGATCCTTTATATCTCACTTACTAAATATGTTGCTGGGAAACAAGAATTGTGAAATTTACAGCAACTTTCATTCCTTCCAGAAACCTTTGGAATTAAAGATCTTATATTCAAAACAGTCTGGACAAAATGGATCTCTATTTTCTCTTTGATTGGTATGCAGAAATAATATTAGCCTGCTGACATTTACACATTTGCATTAATACATCTTAGGACTGAAATACCCTAGAGGTACTATAAGACTGGCAGTAGCACATGGTGCTACACTCAATACTTTGAAGACTGTGATTATATATGTGCCTGGCTATGTACAGATGCAAAGGGAATGTTAACTTTCCTGGAGAAGCAATAGAGAGCCAATGTGAAGTAGTCCACTTACCTATGGGCAGGTGAGTGATTGCAGCTTGTATCCTGCTTTAGGAATATGTTGGAAAATGAAGGCACATTATTTAATTAACTAATAATTGAGAAAGCTATAGTCCTCATTAAAAGAGCAAAGCTAATTTGGGTCTGATAAAGGGCCCTGAGCTGCCCTAAATAGGTCTTAATTAGCTGGCACCAATGCGGCTCCGCCTTCAGGGATGGATGAAATTAATGAAAGCTAGCAGCAAATAGATCAATGTTTCAAGATGTTACTGCCTCAGGTGAAGGGATGAGAAGGGAGGGAGTCACTTTTAAGGATCATTTAAGAAACACTATGCACAAGTCACTTTCAGAAAACACTGACAAAATGCAAACTGATTCGTAAATATCCAGATCTCTACCTGACTAATCTTTGTCAGTGTGTCCTTCCATTCCTACTGAATCTTCAAGAGAGAAAAAGAAATCAATGATGTGTTGTTCCTAACTGCTTCTGTGGTGTCAGTTTTATAATCTGGCTTGGGTTTTCAGTGCAGCCCAGTCTCCACTATTTCCGTTTGGCCATTTTGCAAGTTTCTTATGTTGCTTCTTGATGGGCTTTAGGATTAAATTTGCTCACATTCTTTGGTTTTGCATATCCAAGTAGTTTCTAGAGTGGGAGGAGTTTTCAAGCCTTTTCACAAGGTGAGCTGTGGAACCAGAGGTGCAGCAAGTGGAAGGGGCAAAAACAAAACACTGTACTAACCTTAAGAGTCAGCCATGAAACACAGAAACATGCCCAGCTAACCCAAAGAAATATTATCGCTGTACCTGGCCTCCAAAAACAAAGATCACTAACTCAGAATAAATAGCTCCTAATGCCATGAAAACCTGGACCGAGATAAAAATAGGCAAGGTAGCAAAATTCTTGGATTGAAATATGGGACACAATATTAAGACTCATTTTCCTTGTTTCTTTATTGAAGATGGTCTTTTGCAAATACAGCATCTTAGCACTTTTTCAGGAGCAATCTTGACACACCTCAGTTCAAATGAATTGATGTTCCCACCCCAGCTGATGTATTTGGCAGGAGCAATAAGTTCCATAGCAGTCGTAAGCAGAACCTTAGGACTCCTGAGTCAAGAAGCATAACAAGGCATCCAGGGCTGTGTCTTCATGCTAACAAGTGCTGGAAACAGGAGACTTCCTTTTTCCTATTATTCATGACAGCATCCAGGGCCCAACATTAGGCCTCCCCTGTAATACACATGTGGTAGAAATAAAAATTCAATAAAAAAGAGAAAAGGGTATATTTTAAAGTATCAATACCAAACTCTCATGTGTTTCGTAAAAAAATAGCACACACTAGATGACACTATGATGTATTTGACAAAACAGCTCAGTTTAGGATTAAAGCAAAAGAAACATCTAAGATTCTATGACAATGCTTTAAAAAGGGAAGGCTGTACAGGTGGCACTGGTGGTTGTATGGAATTCAGGACTCACAGCCAGTCTGCTTAGGGAAATAAAGTTCTCCTGGAGCAGAGGAAGGAGACCTTACAGAATGGTGGCCAGATTTTGTTGTATAGACAGGTCTTTCAAGTCTCAATAGACATTTTTGCTGAATAGTCCTCTCAGTGTCAAGGCTTTTGAACATTGCAAAGGGAGTGAAACCCAAAGGAAAATAGGTCTTAAATTAGAAGCCCTATTAGAATATGTCCACAATTCTACCATTTTAAGGATTCTAAAGATTTCTTTTTCTTTTTTTTTTAAACGTAGGATTTCTCTCTTCAGTTAATTTGCTTCCCTCTTTCTATAACTTGGATTTCTTCTCTCCTTTGAACTTTTTGTTGTTGTTGACCACCCCTCTCTCTCTCAAGTTCAGGTCAAAATTAAGAAAATTAAGAATGGTTATATTTCAGTCCTCAAAAAAATGGACCAGGGACATTTTCTTCTTTTTTTCATAAATTCTTACATGCCTTGGCCCTTTTTAAGACAGATTTGGTTGTTGTGAGACTTTTCATCCTATATTATGCCACCTGTACAGTTAATTTTTAATTGCTTGGACCATTTCAAAATACTTTTCATAGTTTATGGGATGTTGCAGGCATTCTATAAAGGTTGTTGAGTTGAATTATTGCTTCCCAAAATAAAAAATAAGAGATTTATACGATATGGTATTATTGACCTTTTAAATGGACTGTCCTCTTTAGCTCTTTTTCTTAATAAAGAATGGGTCTTTTAGATCAGTACAGTAATTTTCAACCTTAAATGTGCGTCAAGTCACCTGGAGTTCTTGTTAGTATAGTAGATTTGGAGTGGGGCCTGGGAACTTACATTTTTAACAAGTGCCAAGCCAGGCCTGGGTGCTGTTATTCTGCAGAAGGCATTTTGAACAGCGCTATTCTAGATGACTCTGAACAAAGGAACAAGACAACACTTCATTGTTCCTTGAATCAGGGAATTACAGAAATCACGAATAGCTAATTCACAAATAGCCTTGGTAGTTCTGCTTGTAGTTGGATTGCTGTTTGGTGACTCTTCCCATTCCCAAGCCAGTTAACAATGGGGCTCAGAATTCCTTGAGACCTTCACCAGTCAACAAGGGAATTCTTTATCTGACATATTGTGTTTATTTGTCCATTTCCCTCATTGGACAGTAATCCTTTTAAAAACTGGTTTGGCACCCATCTCCATTTTATCCTCAGATATCGTCTTGTAGTGGAAATGTCTCCAAAATTCCAAACAAACATCTTGATTTTACTCTACTTCTTTCAGGTAAAAACAAAAACAAAAAAGCACTACTTGGGCTAAATGGCCCACCCGTGTTTCAGGGTTCCTTGAATTGACTTCAGCAATAACTCATTTTCTTCTATCATTATTCCTACCTCTACTCCAATTTAGAGAAGGTAATAGATTTCCTCTCGTATATGTGTCTATTTTAATATGCACAGTTATCTGCCTCTTCCCCTTTGCAGAGATTGTTCCCTCTGCCTGGAACATACTTCTTCCCACCATCATGTGCACAAGTGCAATCCATACCTCATGACCAAATCAGATGCTACCTCTTCCATGAAGCCTTTCATGATATCCCTAATTGGAATTCATATTAATTCCTCTGAAAACCTATAGCACTTTAGACTCTTTTATGGAGCACATCGCTCTCACCATGTATCACTGCTATTTATGTCAAAAAAATCTCCAAATAGTCCATAGGCTCTTTGAGGGAATACAGGCCTTATGTATTTCTTTCCTCAAGAACCTGCTATGATGCTTGATCAATAACATCAATAACATTTAATGGATGGATGGATGGATGGATGGATGGAATAAGACCAGTTAGTTTTCTGGGTTTAAAAGTCCCTTTGCTACTCATTGAAATACTGGGAAATTTCAAAATACTTTCCTTCAGTTATAGGGGTCACAGCAATGCCAAACACTGTAAGATCTACCTAATTTAGGATTTTGATAGAAAAGTTTCCACAGTTCTACTCATAGAGACCATCCCTTGCTCTAACTAACCAAAAGGTTGGCAAATCTCTTACCTTCTCTAGGGTTTGAGTGACTGGGCACTGGGTTTTTAATAAGCCACGGACAGAGTCATTCCTCAAATATAGGTTTCCATTTTAGTTTCACTTCAGTAACAAAGCAAGTCCTGAGACTTCACTCACAATTGTGTTAGCTGTCAATTGCCTGGAGAAAGAAAAAAATCCTAGTGCCCAAGACCAAGGTTATACTCAATGGTCACCACAGAAGACATAAAACAAAAGACCAAAATAAAGGAGAACTTAACAAGACACTAAAATGATCTGAACTTCACTACCCAACTTAATCTTCTAATTTTCTCCCAGAAAATATTTTCTCCTTTGATTAAAAAAAAAGTGAACTGTCTTACTGAAAATACACATAAATAACTACTTATGGTGAACATAAATCAAAGAAAAGAAAAAAAATGGCTGCAGTGTCTTCCTACCCACTGCATAAATGGTTGATGAATTTGTATGCAAATTTAGAGGAAAATTCATGAGAGCATTTTGACATAATTCAGATCATGTCAGTCTTCTGCTCAAAACCCTGTGATCATTCCCCATTTCCCCTAGTGTAGAAGTGAAAATTTTTATGCCTTATAGTGACTTAAAGGGTGATTTAATCCCGTTTCCTCTCTGACCTTTATTTATTAGGCTTCCCGCCATGCTTACTCAGACACGCAGACCTCCTAGCTGCACTTCAAACACACCATGCATGTACCTTCTTTTTTTTTTTTTTTTTTTTAAAGATTTTATTTATTTATTCATTTATCCCCCCCTTGCTGCTTGTGCTCGCTGGGTCAGCTAACCACGCCGTGCGGTCGGGCTTGCCTTCACCAGGAGGCCCCGGGAACCGAACCCGGGGCCTCCCATATGGTAAACGGGAGCCCTACTGATTGAGCCACAGCCGCTTCCCGCATGTACCCTCTTTTTTTTTTTTTTTTTTTTTTTTTTTCTGGAGAACTTATTTTTATTCTTATAGTTGTATACTAGGAAGTCAACATTTAATTTAAAAATCCATTGCTCACAATTGATTTATTAAAAAAAAAAATTTAATCCTTAAAGTGAACATCAACATCCTATGTCTCCAAATTTTATCACTCTCCTTCAAGTCCAAAGAAAACGATTAATTTATTATGTTGCACAGACAGCACAGTCCCACTGATGTAACACTTAAGTCTGAAGACCTACACTCATATCAGAATTAAGAACAGCCAGTATCAAACTGGCCTGAAACCTGATTATGTTCCTGGCTCAGGATATCTTAGTAAATGTGTAAATCCATACTAAAATATAAACTAGGGTGTGTATATTTTATTAAAAACTTTTCACAGTAGAGTAAAATTAACATTAATTATGGTGTTTTATCCAAATAACTTTCAAAATGCCTGATTAACTGTGAATCAACTGCAAATAACTTCATGTAGGATTTTTTTTTAAAGTTTGCCCAGCATTTCAAAATGGTTACAGAATTAATATAACTTTTAAAATGTCAAAAGTATGCTATACATATTGCACTTTTCTACTAGGCTGGGCTAGTATCTTCTATGGCAAGACACCAAAACTACTGAATAAAATACACTTTTAAGTCAATAGGTACTTGATTAATTTCCCTGAAATGATCAACATTATTACCAAAATCTTCCAGGATTTTGTAAGATTTGATTCCTTAAACTATAGTTTTAAAGTTTAACTTAAGGAGGGGAAAAAAAACCCCTCATATATTTGATTTTTTATGTCCTTTTTTGGTCCTTCAGTGACCAAAGAGAATTTTAAACAAATTATGCTTTATGTTTCCTGGCTTAATTATAAAAAAGCTATAATTTCTATTATCCAAATTTTTAAAAAATTATACTAATCAAAAAGCTATTAATTTTGAATTGTGTATGTATGTCTGTCTGTAGGTCCCCTTAGAACCTTTCCAAAGTTTGTTAATCAAGAAATTTTAATCAATGTAGTAGAATCAATTTAGGTAAAGAAAAAATTATTTTTTGCAAAAATAAAATCACTTCCCAAAACGCTTGACAGAAACAAGCTATTCATTTTCATTTGTGTTCCATTGAAGACATTACTGAAATCTGTCCAATGGTTTATTTCCAAGTGGTCCACTACGGAATTCTTCGGAATGTTTTAAGATTGGCTGTAGCTAGAGTTCTGACTTCCATTTGGACCCTGCTCTCCTTCACTGTTTGGAGGTGGTTTTGGTTTCGGCATCTTACTAAGAATAGTTGCCATCTCTTTTCTCTCATCAAAATTCTTCCATTGCTCATATAGTTTTAAAATAACCCTGATTATTTCCAAAATCTTCTCCATATCCACAGAAAGCTCAGCAAACCACTGTCTGGCATCTTTCTGCTGTACAACACAGGCTACATGGAGGCAAGCTAAAGCTATCATGAAAGGAGGATATAGTAGGCAAAGGTCCGTTCTGTAGGTATCATTCACTATCCTCCATGCAAGGGGAAGCAACATGTCTTCTTGGCCCATGTCCTGCACATACTGGAGCAAAGGTCTATAAGGATGATACACTATCAAGCAACAATCCATTAGTTCTAAAAGATAGAATTCACATTCTAATACATGGTTCATCCTATAAGGAAATTCCTTTGGAAAGGCATATGAAAATCTAGTTTTTAATACAGAAGTAGCAGCAGCAATCAATCTTGTATTCGAGACTACTCCAAATTCCTCTACTTTGGATGCCAAAAACACGCATGTAGGAGCCATTAGTACAGGATCTATACTTTTCAGAGAATACCTGGCATAGAATCTCTTGAAATAGACTGTAGCTGTGGCAATAACTTGTTGTCTTAATTTAAGATGCTCACCTAATGCTTGGATAACATTTGTAAAAAATATTTGTAATTTCCAATATTCTTCTTCTGAGAGAAACTTTAAGTCCTTTTGACGCTCCTTCAACAAATCTTGTTTATCCAAAATCCATTGCAAATAGTGGGAGCTCTGCCAAAAGTTCCCAGCCATGGAACACAGCTTGCCCTGATGAAAAAATACCAGCCGGCGGAGCGACCATAGACCCAGCGCGTCCGGTAACCGCGCTCCCCTATTTGATCAGCTCGGCTCCGCTCCGCAGCGGCGACGGCAAAAAGAACGTGTACCCTCTTTTGAACCCTTCTCTAGACCTCTGCTGGAACACTCTCCCCTCACCCTACCCCCACATATTACATGACCAACTCCATCATCTCCTCCAAGCATTTGTTCATTTGTCACTCAATCCATGAGTCTACCGTGACCCTCTATTTAAAACTGAAATCCCCACCTCACATACCTAGCATTCCCAATTCTCCTCACCTTGCTCTACCATTCCTTTTTAATTATGATATTGTTTACCTTCTATTATTCTATATAATATATTTATTTATTATGTTTATAATTTATTGTCTGTCACACCCCACTACAATGTAAGTTCCTTAAGGGCAGGGATCATTTTCTCTTTTGTTTGCTGATATAACCCAAGCACCAAGAATAGTGCATAGGTACTTCATTAATATTTGCTGAATGAATGAACTAGAGGTAAAAAAACAAATGAATAAAAGATTCAGGCCAACTTGAAACACTTGTCTTAGGGGTGAATCAAACTAGCTTAAAAAGAAGAAATCCAGGGGAGCTGTTGAGGTTTAGTGGTTGAGCACCTGCTTCCCAAGAACGAGGTCCTGTGTTCAATCCCTGGTACCTCCTTAAAAAAAAAAAAAAAAAAAGGAAGAAGAGATCCATATGCTTGGAAACAGCACAACAAAGTTAAGAGTTGAAGGCAGTTTGTCCTGCTGTTGTTCTACAGAAGGGTACAAGAATAACTACTCTCTTATCCAATGAGATACATGTTTTGCTCAAGAAATTGGCCTGACTGATTTTTGTTCTTCAGTGGATGGACCAGTGTAAACAGAATTGACCAAAGCAGCTATTTTTTTTGTAGAAACAGCAAAAATCTCTGGCTCTTAATCAGTTTGGTATAATAGGGGTTCTCAAATATGTGCCTGCATCAGAATTACCTGGAGGGCTGATTAAAAACACAGGTTGCTGGGCTCCACCCCCAGAGTTTCTGAGTCAGAGGTTCTGGGCTGAGGCCTGACAGTTTGCATTTCTAACAAATTCCTCTTGCTGCTGGACCACTTTGACAACCACAACGGTAGAAAAAGATTCAAGATGTTATTTTAGGTTGCTAAAAGCTGTTGGGAGCAACATACCAGAAATGGGTTGGTTTTTATAATGAGAATTTATAGGTTAAAAGCTAACAGTTCTGAGGCTGTGAAAATGTCCATATCAAGGCATCACCAGAAAAGATGTCTCACCAAAGGTCTGCTGCTGGCGGTCTGGACCCCTGCCGTGTGGGGAGACACAATGGCAATTCTGTGGGTTTTGTGGCTCTGCCTTTTCCTCCAGGCTTACTTTCTCCCCAAGCTCAGCTGTGGGCAATCAGGCATAAGGCTTATCTCTTCCCCCTCTCCTCCAGGCCCCTCTCTCAGCATTGTGCGGGCCTCTGTCATGCCTCTGTGCTCTGCTGATTCTAGCCTCTGGCCTCCAGGACCTCTCTCTCAGCCTCTTGGAGTTTCTCTGCCTCTGCCTCTGCCTCTTTTTTCTGTGTGCCCACTGTTTTCAGTCCTCTGTTTATAAAGGACTCCAGCAAGAGGACCAAAACCCACCAAGTGTCACACACTGAAGTAATCCAATCAAAGGCCCCTCAACTGAATCCAATCCAATCAAAAGGTCCCATGCCCACAGGAATGGATTCGCCCTAAGGACATGATTTTCTGGGATCCACCCAGCTTCAAATTGTCACAGATGTCAGGAAGCCTATTCAATTATTTTGAACACATTTGGTCCTATAATCCTTATACAATTGGTATAGTGTGTATGAACATTTAAAATTATTTTTATTACAATATTCTTGATGGTGAGGAATGTTTTAACTTCCTGTGAAAATCCTACTGCAACTCTGTCATTTTATTCTTCACTTTCTTAAGATCTTGCTCCTCTGCAATCATGCCAGATGGTGCAGCTCATTAGCTTATGAGGAAGGGATGCTTTATCATTCCAGACAGAGAGACAAATCATTCTGTTCCCTGACTTTTTTGAGTCAAGAATCAACATTTGGATGTATGTTCAACCTACTATTTGCTTTGCAATTTTGCTCATTAGGTATTTATTATCCTGACAATGTCTGAGCTAGTCATTATCCCTCTGTCATGTTTTTTTTTTTTCAAATTATATTCATTTAAAGTTCATATTGGCACTGTTTGACAACTGCCATCATCACAGCATTACCTTTGCCAATGTGTAATTTCTCTTTTACCTAAATTATATGGGCAAGGTGATTATCTAGGAAGTATATACATAAAATTAGGATGCTGAATAATATTCCATTCTCTGATTCACCATTTTACTAATGTTTAACTGGGACCCGCCTTTTGGAGCTTTCAGCTCTGGGGATAGCATTGCTGATTTATGTGAAACAGTGAAACCTGAGGACAAAAAAATGTAACATTATGACCAAATTGATAACATTCTTTTTCATGCATTGTATGTGTTCCTTATGAAGAGGGTAAAATGAGGAAAACATGATATCCTGAAAAGTGTTGAAAGAAACTGAAGCACTCAGTGAGATACTGGCAAGGTGGATGGAGAACCTTTTCCAGAAATGTGCTAATTATACAAAGTGAAGAATTGGTCAGAATTCAGGACCTGAAGTCATACCTGAGATATTCAATTATTGAAAAAAAAATTTTTTCATCTTATTTATATTTTTCACTAAAAGGAGAATTAACATTAACATTATTAGTGGATAATTCATGCAAAGGAACTATTATGTGTATGTATGTAACATTAATCTCCTGATGTGACTAGGTTATTTATTCTCCTCTAGAATGCTTCTCTTATACCATTGTAATATCGAACATGAAATTTTCTTGAACTTTTGTTGGTTGAGAGAAGGGAATGGGAAAGAGATATAGTTGGAGGTTTCTGGAAGGGGTTGTCAATCTGTCTTAATTCTAATCGTCTTTAGTAGATTTTTAATCATTAAATGTTGATTAAGCATGATGTTAATATCCTTGTGGCAAAATAAGTATCCCATGGCATAGATGTGTCATTATAAGTCACATTCTGGAGATAAATGGAAAACAAAGAACAGTTGCTATTTCAAGGTGACTTTTCCACTTCCAATTCTGTTTCTAATGTTTTCTGTAGTGCAAATCTGTCAATCCATAACAAATACAATTGGTTTTTTTTTAAGAGTTTGTTAATTTTTTTTCCAATAGTGGAGTAAATTTCACTTATGCTTCATGGTGAAAGTAATTAATTGCCTTTTATCTCCTCTTTATCTTTCCTTCATTCATAATTCATCTGCGAGCTCACCATCCCACCTTCCAGTGAATCATTTGCAACTCTGTCATCTGGAAAGAGATACATAAAATATGTTGAAAACAGAAAAGACTGCGTAACTGGTTCATTATATTTCCTTAGCAGGTGGATTCTTGGTGGGCAGAGAGTGTGTTTCTGGTGGTTTTTGCTGCCAAGCACATTGTGGGTATTCAATAATTATTAAATAAGATGAAGAATTTCATAATTAAGATGAACATTTTTCTCTATTAAGCAGATGGTGCTCAATAGGAGTAGCCCATTATTTACAAGTATGACACAAGGTGCTGGCAATTGTCTATGAAACATGGCTTTTACTTCAGATACTGATTATGTTTTAAAGCAAACTTTTGTGACAAACAGCTTGATCAATATTGTTAAATGTTTGTGATAAAACTGTGAATAGGGATGGACTCTATGTGTGTATAAGTCCATAATTCTTCTGTTTTGATTATTAATTTTGGCTTCAACTATAAAAGTATTTCTTGTCATTTGATACAAGGCAATTGTGGCTACTCAGTGCATATCTGATTTTATGCCATAGACTCTATTTGATTTGAATCCTCACCATTGCATTATTGCAAAGAGATTTTTCTTTCAAGTCCTTTGAGTGTCTCTTTGTGGTTACTAAAGCTAAATGTGAATTCCTCCATATTTGCAATGCTCACTTTAGTAGCTGAAACCTCAATGGAACTAAGGAGAGTTAATTAGGCATTCCCAAAATACACATCATTTTATGATTTTGCAGATCACCCCGATGAAAATAACAGTCTAATTTCGTCAAGTCATGTAAATTATAGTGAGAGGGATGATGAGAGCAGGCAATTCTCAGTTCTTTGGAGAAGTTAATTTTGTTGTCAGCGCATCCACATTTCCAAAAATCATAAACCACGGAGGGAACTGCAGCACAAGTGAGATTTGGTGATCAGATACCATTTCCATTTCTAAAGTCTGCCTTCTATATAGGATCTATGTGAATAGGGGCTTTTCAAGGAAAGAAAACCAGCAGCTCCACCTATTAGGAGCTTAGCAAGCAACTGCCATGTTTTTTCATAAATCTGTTTACTATAAAATCCATTCCCACACTCACACACATACGATCACACCAAGTTATTCTATTTAGGCAGAGATTTTTATTTTGCTACGAGACAGGCAGTGTAAAATTGTAGTTTTATGCAAGCCTTTTGCAAACATATCATTCATTCTTTGAGCATTTATTCCCTGAGTTCTAACTAGTTGTCAGACATTGTCCTGGATATTAGGAATCCACTGATTTTGGAAACATATCTCTAGTTTCACTAGAAATTCATCAAAGCTTCTGACATGTGTTGACAGCATCTTTGCATCCAGTCTCACCTCCTTGTTTTTAATATTTATAGATAATGCTCATCAGAATGTCAGAAGGTAGGAATTGAAAGCTGCTGAGAACAACCCCTGCCAAGACAGAGAAAAATCCCAGAGACAACTAAAAATGTGCTGATCACAAGGATGTGCGGTGAACCAATATGTGTTCTTGAGACAACAAAAATAAGTATAGTGCCAAAGTTCATGCTTTCCCTCAATGTTGATCAGTGGGCCAGAGATTTCACCTCTTTCCCCTACTAGCTCTTTTAAACAAATCAGGACCGTGTGCTTTTTCTGAAAGTCTGGAGTCTGCCCAGAACATGAGCTCATAAATATGTTAGCTTAAGTAAAGCTTATGATAGTATAGAAGGTGAATCATCTTCCTATTTTGAAAGCATATATCCTGCAACTCAATATTTTTGGAGTTTTCCCAGAAATGTACATGATCCCCCCACCACTCCCAATTTCTTTTAGGCCTTGAATCTAAAATCAAAAAGCCCTTCCCTGACAGTACCATGACCCACCCCATCCTACTTACCAAACTCTAATGTTTTCCTCTGTGTCACTTATCATGACCTGATATCTTCTGTCTTTGCTCCTGTCTTCCTGCCCTACACTGTAAGCAAAATGAGAGCCAGGCTGTGTTTAGCCCAGTTCTGTAATTCCACTCCCTCGAAAAGCGCTTGGCACATAGGAGCCGCACACTACCTAGTTGCCTAGTGAGTGATGTGAGGCCGTTTTCAATTGCTAGTTCATTAATTTAAGAAGCAACAATTATCAGGAATTTTTACGGTTGGACCAGAACTTAGAAATCTCCTCCCCACTGTGTCCCAACAACATTTTCCCCACCCATATTTGTTTTTACTACACCCCACCCCACCCTGTAAGCTTTATGTTTTGAAAGATTTAACCTACCAAACAGCTACACTTGTTATGTACATAACTAATGACTATTAGTTATCTACAACTGCCATTAGAGTTAGAAACACATTAGAAACACAAAGAGGAGATATAGTTTCAGGCAAATCCAAAAAGGTGGATATTTCATATGACTTTCTCTTGAGTAAATAAATTATTCCTGTTTGACTTTTTGAAATTTGAAATATTACTCAAGATCCTCCATTGTTAATTTCATGATTCAGATCTCAGTGAGGAAAGTACCAAACGAGACCAATGTGAGGAAATCTATAAGCCCAAGGCAGATGTAGTGACTTTCTTGAGACCATATCTTTTGTGGTTGTGAGGCTTTGGGGTCACAGGATCCTCTGAAACCTAGACAGGTGTCATGTTTACTGTTCCCACGTGGCTTCCTGGTCACTATACTGAGCACCATCTAAGTCTTTCTCAAAATAGGTTTCTTGGACCTACTTTTTCAGCATCTTCTGGAGGGTCTTGCTAAAAACGTAGCCTCTCAGCTTTGTGGATTCAGAATCTCTGGGAATGGAACCTGGGACTCTGCATTTCATTAGTTCCCTAAGAGTATCTTACATATACCAATGTTTGAGAACCAGAGACCTGTGCAAGGAGTCTTGATTCTCCTCCATTAGAATAGAAAAATTTTTTAAAAGATCAAATCATATCACCAGACTATGAATACATAATTATTGATCATTTTGACCAATAACTTTTCTCAGGGAAGGACACTGGGCCATGTTAAACTCTGTTTTGTTTTATCATCAAGGTAGATAATATAAGTTATGAATTACTTTGAAATTTTGGGTCATTAATTTCTTCCACAAACTTTATAGAGTGCAAGGTGCCATGAGCTCAGAGATAATTAGGAAAGCATCAGGGGGGTTAGGAGAAACAGACATGACTTCACAGAGCTGTAGGGAAGCTGTGATGGGCACTATCACCTTCCACACAAGGCCTCAGGACTAAGTAATGCAACCAACCAAGGCCAGGTGTTTATGAAGCCGAGTTCAGAAACCTCTTCGGGTATCCTAGGCATTCCTGCAAGTCCCTAGACCAGTGTGTCCATCAAATAGCCTCAGCCTCTGCTGAAAGAACAGTGAGGTTTGTTGGTTCTCAGGGTTAGTGGTTAAAAGCAAAAACTCTATTAGATGTTGTTATTATTATTATTAGTTTGCAGGATCCCCACCCAGCTCCTTGTTGTTGTAATTACTACCCAAGTCACATTGCTCTTTGCCTTTTTTCTAATAAATTTCTCCCACTCTTCATCATCTATCTGGATGAACTGTAAAGTTCATCAGCATTTTACTTCTTCACATACAACCCTGAAATTGAACAATTCAAAAAATTTCTGGGATATTAATTTAGTTCTCTGAATGGTAAAAACTGTTTAAGACATTTGTCAAATGATAGACTATTAAATATTTCATACCATGGAAACTGTCTTAGGAAAGAGTTGGAGACTTAAGGCTACAAAAAATGAAGGAAGAATATTTGAGGAAATTTTATAAAGTAGAATTTCTCATAAGAATATTAATATAGTATTTTTTCTCCATCTTGAAATTTCCTCAGGCGTGTGTTGAATGAGCTGACTTCATGGTTGTAGTTTTGTTGTTCTTTTCATGTTACTTTGCAATTTTCCCTGTGGCCATCATATTGATTTCAACACTGTGGTCATCATTGTAGTAAAATAGAGGCATTAATAACTTGGTCTCCATGGACAGATTGTAATAGAATAGAAAACCTTATAAATAATTGCCCACTAATGGGAAAATTGAAAATATGCACTGTATTATAATGGTCATAATGTAATCATTAAAATTACAATGATGTGACAATGAAAGAACTCATTATGCAGGAGTTTATCTTTACATAATGCTAATAGCTAATGAAATTGTGACAATTATGTCTAATTAACTTTAACAACATTTCCTCACTTCTCGTAAATGGGCTATATTTTGCTTGAAATAGTGTATGTGGAGATGTTAGTGAAGCCAAGGTCCATCCTCATTATGAGTTTTTAAAGGTAACCATCAGGCATCTGAGAAACTGTAATTTAATGACTTTTTGCTAAATGAACTCAAAATGTGAGTTCTTACCAAGGATAGCTTTATAAGAAGATATCTTGGACTGTGTCTTGAATATAGCTAAAATAACCATTTGCCCCCTAACCCAAATCTTTGTGTGTGTGTGTGTGTATGTGTGTACTTGACTCATCTGTGTTTTGTGTTTAATAATAGACTGTTATGCATGTTCTCCAGTTAGAGGAGGTTCACTCAGCTTTGGGTTGAAATGATAAACTAGAGCAGGCTTTGGGCTCTAGCCATAGTTTATAGTACAAGACTGTCTGCCACATCTTGTCTGTGTGATCTAGGCCAAGTGTAAACTCTTTTTGCTTCATGCATTTCCTCTGTGTAAAATGAGGATGAAAGTAATATCTGCTTTCTGCACTTGTGTTAAAATTAAAGTAAATAATATTTATAAATATCACAGCCAATGTTTATAAATTTCATAGCCAGGGCCTGACACATGGTGTTGGTAAATATTAGCTATTATTATGAATTATTTTACATCCATATAGTAATACCAAGAGAATAATTCCAAACTAATGTCACCTTTCCTCTACTGGTATTTTATTGTGTATTTAGGTAATCGTTCAGACTTTTGTTTTTTTCCTCTTTTTTAAAAAACCATATTGAAAACAAAATTGCACCTTCTCCAGAATGGAGTTTTAATAATCCTGAGTTTTGGAAGACCTTGGCCAAGTCACCAGGGTCTCCAACTGCTCAGTTTTCACTTTCAGAATGATGGGCACTCCAAACAGTTGAATGACTCTTGGCCACTACCTTCAGTCAGAAGGAAGAGCCACAAAGCAGAGACTATTTAAGGTAATTTAGGTATAAGTTGGCAAACTCAGTCAGTTGCTGCTTTCCTTCCAAGTAGCCATGACATTGGTCTTTATTTTTTTTGTTCCCCTTCAATGCTCAACACAAATGAAATATTCCCTCCTGGGAGAACTCATTCACTGCCATAGCATCTACCACCATTGTGACACGTAATCTCCATCATTGATCTCACTCTTACACATTGCTCTCCTATGCGAGGTTGGCCGTTAGACATTTTCTAGTGAAACAAAATCTGTCTAAAACTTGGCTCGTCTTCTTTCCAAACCAAACCCTGATTGAGTTACCAAATATCATCTCTTGCTTCATAAAATCCCTTAACTATTTGCTTTATTTCTATTTCAAGGCCCTCATCAACTCAGGCCTAGACTCCTAAATTTTTTTTCCATCTATTCTCTGTTTCCCTTCATTTGACCTCCTAATCCACATTTTGTACTTCTACCAGATTAATCTTCCTAAATTACTTTTCCATTTCATTCACCTACGTACAAAATTTTGATGGCTTCACATTGTCTGTAGTATCTTTTATCTGGCATTCTTATCCTGAGAATTTTGCCCTACCCTCTCTCCAAATTTGTCACCAACTAATCCACAAGTATGTTCTAGCCCAACCAAATGGGTCTGCTCATTGTCCCCCAATATACATTCTGATCTTTGTATCTTTGCTTACCCTACTTCCTCAGCTGAAATGCCCTTCCTTTTATACTCTTGTCATAACAATCTTTTCAGGCACAGCTCAATTCAACTGTTTCATGTAGCTGTCTCTAACAGCATCATTTATCTCTTCAAGCATTTAGTTTTCCTGCCCTGTATCTTGTACTTTGTCCAGGGTAGTCTGTGCTGTTTCCTATCTTTTATGTATGGTTCTAGCTGGCCTGGCTGGCTTACAAGGTTGGCAAGATCGGAAGCCCCTCAAGGCTGACTTACATCTCTCCAAGCAGACTACCTGTTGTATATTACATCCTTAACAATTATTTGTTCATGACAATATCCATTTTGTAAGCACTTGGAATCAATACTCAAAAGCCTTCTTGGAGCTAAGGAAATCTGCCTGGAGCTGATTTCATACTTAGATGTAATGTTTTCTGAGCCTCCTTATAGGAGTTCTGTATTCTCTGTTGGCAGAATCAAGCACAAACCCCTTTGCCCTGAATTCAAAGACCTTCTTGGACAAGTATCACTTCAGCTGAGAGTTTTTGGGAGTGGGCAGACAAGTAGGGCTCAGCCTAATAGCTTTGGCAGTCCCCTCCTTCTGCCAAAGGCAACTGTCTCAATCTCCCACTTTTAGAAGGGCCCTTGACTTGCTTTGTTTCTACTAAGAGCAGGTGCTGGTTCACCCATAACTGATGGTTCTTAGCAAACCCCAGAAACAAAAGCGGGTGGCAGGAGCACAGTATTCTTGCCTCAATTAACTATGTAGGCTTGAGCAAATCACTTCCCCCAGTCTCAAGACTTTATTTCCTCCATTCTAACATGGGGAAGAGTTCTAGCATGAAAATTTGATGATTTTTATTTTTTAATGAAATGAAAATTGCATTTTGGTAAAAATTCAGTCCATCTGATTTTTTGTGCTCTTCATTTCATAGAGGCAAATCTATCACAATTGACAACACCCCCCCCTCCCCATTCTCTCTCTCTTTCTCTTTCTCTTTTCTGTTTTGGTTTCCTGGGCTGCTCAAGCAAATACCATGCAATGGGTTGGCTTAAGCATTGGGAATTCATTAGCTCACAGTTTTGAGGCTAAGAGAAAGTCCAAATCAAGGCATCATCAAGGCAATATTTTCTTCTCAAAGACTGATATCCTGGGATCGGCTGCCAGTGATCCTTGGTCCTTGGTCCTTGGCTTCTCTGTTACATGGTAGTGCACATGGCAGTCTTTGCTGGCCTCTCCATTTTCTTTCAGGTTATGTTGGATTTCAGCTTCTTGCTTGCTGTAGTTTTTTCTCTCCCTGTCTGAATTTCATTCCCCTTACAAAGGACTCCAGTAATAATATGAAGACCTATTCTGATGGGTTGGGTCATACCTCAACTGAAGTAACCTCATCAAAAGGACCTACTTACAAAGAGCTCACACCCACAGGAATGGATTAAGTTTAAGAACATGTTTTTCTGGGGTACATGTAGCTCCAAACTACCATACTCTCACAGACACACACAATTTTCTATCAAACCGGTTTTTCCAAGAAACTATGTTCTCATCTATGTATAGACAGCTGTGGAAATTGTATATGGAAATAAGGTAAGCTGCCTCCTTTTTAAAATGTTTTATTTTATACACTGAAAAAATTCTAACTAAAGTGTGTAACTAATTTTCTTCCATTGATTTTTTTTTTAACTCTTTAATTTGAAATAATTTCAAACTTCCAGGAAAGTTGCAAGCATAATAAGAATGAATAGAAAGAGCTCCAATATACCTTCTACCAGATCTCCAGATTTACCAACTTCAGCATTTTGCCATAGTTGTTATATCTTTCTTTTGATCTATCTATCTATCTATCTATCTATCTATCTATCTATCTATCATCTATTTATCTATTTTCTAAACCTTTGAGAGTAAGTTGCATATCTCATGCTCCTTTACCATTGAATACTTCCACATATATTTCCCAAGAACAATGATATCCACTTATGCATCCAGCTTACTTACAGCTATCAAGTTAAAGAAATTTAACATTGACATAAAGCATACATTCCAATTTTTTCAATTGTCTCATTACTGTACTTTTGTTCATTTTCTCCTCAATATTAGACCCAGTTGCGGATCAGCCTTCATTTATTTTTTTTTCTTTTACAAAGTTGAGCGATTTACCTTTTTAGAGTTATGAATACTGAATATAACTTTTTCCTTCATTTGTAACAGCTCAAAATGTTTTTAGTTTAAAGAAAATAAAAGAAGGAAAGCAGGGAGTTCACAAGCTTATACAGCTGGTCTTTGATGATGAAATACAGGGGGCTTTTTCATTCTTGTTATGTTGCTTTTTTCTTGTGGCGATGACCTTTTGCCATCCCTGCTGACTCCTGCCTCTTGTGCTCTCTCTTTTCTCTCCTCCCTCCTTCTAGTACTGGCTCACTCAGTCCCATCTGTATTTCTCTTTGTTCTTTGTCAGAGCTCTTGCCTTTGCCACTCATACTTTTCAATGCCATCATTTGAAGAGATGGGCTGATTTGATCACAGTCTTTTCTTCCTCCCTTTGAAAGCTTTCTCCCTCCTGTGTATCTTCTGGATATCTGGTGATACTTGTCATTCTCGTTAGATTTTGTTCTTGTTTTGATTTCATTTTACCTTAAGTTTTTATTTCCCCCTTTTTTTTTTTTTTTTTTGGTAAGAAAGAAAAGGAAAAAAGAGATTTTGAGGTTTTATCTTTACTCTTATTACTGGTTTTCCTTTCTGCTGTGTTTTGTAATGTGGGCGTGCAGTATGTTTTTAAGTCCGAAAGGATAGTTACCAGAGTGGGTAGTAGGATTATGCCTGATTTCTAGTTTCTTTGTTATAGCATTCTGCATTTTCTGAAATTGTTTTATGGTGCATATTTGCAAATATTTATTGTTAAAAAGAAAAATAAATAAAACTAGACCCATTTTGGCAAGGAAAAACATCTTAATGAGGGTCTGGTTTTGGGTTTTGCTTCTAGCTCTTCATCACTAACTCCTTTTCCTTCTTTGTTTTCACCATGAAGCATAACTATGATGGCCAGCTGAGCTGGAGATGGACAGCAGTCCGTGGGAATTACAGAAGCAATATAATGGTTAGCAGGAGCCTACAAAACTGCAAGTGGTGGGTCACTTCTCTTGATTCCCCAAGGCAAAGCTCTTGCTGCCACTTGTTCATAGGAGAAATGCAGGGAAACATCATTGACTACCTTATGAAATACAGGACTCAGTCCAAAATGACAATTATTTTTGAAAGCTGCTGATAATCGTAGATAGGGGTGAGATATGATGAGGCTTATTCATTAAAATAGCATCATGCCATGATTGCAGAGGTTTTTAAGTTTTTATTATCTATTTATTCATTCATTTATTTATTTTAGCATTCTTATTGATTGCTCTTAATTGATTGCATGCTCATTTAAGTTGCATGGCGAGAGTTTCTGTTTGCTCATTCCTTACAGATAGCAACCTCAAAGAGCAAACAATGGCAGGTCACCCAGAAACCAAGGTGGCAGGGCCCAGAATAAAATCCAGGTTTCCTTTAAACTGGCATAATCATTAACATAGGTTAACTCCACTCTAAGGTTGCAGGAATCAAAGGCATAGGTAATAAGCTTTGGCCAGAGAGCAGGCCCAATTTTACATGCACCTATAAAATTTGTTGCTCCTCATTGTATACATGTGATAATAGGCATGGCATTTCATGAGTATAAAGTGTCAAGTTCTAAGCACTTGGATATGCCAGGCTGCTAAGTAAATGTAAGCCTTATAGTCTAAGGACTCAAGCTCATATAGACCATAACAAATCAGCATTTCATTTACTCATACAATAATCAATTATTAAATATCTACTATTTGCTAGAAACCCTGCAGCAATTAGTAAGGCATGAGAATTTCCATAAAAAGCATCGTCTAATGATGAAGGCAGGCATGTTAAAAAATAAATTCAAAGCAGGATTATAAGAAATAATTTTAGAAGAGGTATCTATTTATAGGATACAGCAGAGGGATTAAAGTTTAAAATACATTAAACCAGTTTTTTATGTTCATGAACAAAATTGTCTTTGTATTCAATTCACTGCAATTGGCTGATACACGTATTTAGCTGAATATTATGAGCTGTTACAGGAAGATAACATTTTACTGCCATTTTATATTTTGGTAATTTACATTTAGTATTCTTTGGCACTTAGTCTCTCAGTATCTCAGTTTCCTTATCTATAAAGTTGAGTTGATAACCCATGCATTCAATATTCAAAAAGTACATAAATTAGGATCTTAACAAATATATACTCCAGAGTTGGTTGAAAATATTGAGTAAGGTTATGAATCTAAAAACAATTTGAAAATATATATTGAATGAAAGGTTTTATAACAGTTATTATTACTAGCTTATATATGGGGCAAAAAAGTGGTTAAAAAGATAAATATATACTTATTGTAAAAGAGAAATATATGAAGTAAATATGTACATGTAGCAAATAGTTGAGAAAAAGCCAATATCTTCTCTCTCAGAAATAAAGAACATTCTTATTCAGTTGCTAGAGCAGAGATTAAAGGAAGTTTTAGAGGTTTGACATTCCCATGTTTGAATGATAAATCATAGGTAATGAATGTCCCAAATGCTGGGTAAATAACTGAATAAATCTAAAAATGTGAAGTGCATATGCTGAGGCCTTGGTAATACTTTTCTTGAATAATGTTATTTGGCCAAAGCTAAGAGGACTTAACTATAATTCCCCTAAAATTAATGTTTTTTCCTTCATGAAGAAGTATTACATAGGATTTAGATCAGTATTTCATTATAACTTCAAAATAATATTAGTTTTGATGTGTTCATGGTTGTATTGGTAAATTATTTTTAGTTGCTAGTTAAATATCTGCGAATCATAGAGAATATCAACTAACAACAGACCTATTGCCATATGCTTCACCCTTTTTATAAAATTCCTCAATATGGAGTGAAAACTAAAACATTTTCTTCCTCTTTAAAACTCCCTTGAATGAAATTTGTAATCCAAGCTTCTTTGCATTAAAGCACTTGACTGCAAAATGTATAAATTTTCTCTGAGTCAATATGCAATTTTCTAAACTCACTTAGGCTTGGACTGCTAATAATTAAATGAGATCGAGTTTTAAAATAGATTAAAGCACAGCTGATTGAGGATGACAGTAATTCCTGAAAGACCGGAAGTCCATCAGAATATGATATTTGTGAAACTGCTCTGTCATTAAGGCATGGGTTGTGAATTGAGGCCTAAAAGAATGTTGCCTTCTTGTCAAATGAATTAACCAGTGTTGCTATTGAGGTAACCTGAATCATGACTTTTTTTTTTTTTTTTTTTAGTTAATGAAGGCTATATAACTCTTAAAAAATTAGAGTCAACATTTTTATGTTTTACCTATCTGTGGTACATCAAATATTATTTAAATACATTATATATTAGAAATAAGCTCTAATAAAAATATTGTCTATAAATGTTAGGTTAAAAAATCTTGAATCCTTGACTTTGTACAAGGCATTGTGCCAATTACTTTTGCCTACGTTATCTCATTTAATCCTTATGATAACATCATGAGGAAAAATACTACTATCCCCTCTCTACAGGTAAGGGAACTGAGGCATAGAAACAGTACATACGATATAAACTTCCATTTATCTAAGATGACATACAACATATTTCTTTTGTTTTAATTTTAAAATGTGTCCCCATTTTGAAAATTGAAACAACTATTGATTATGGCCCTACCATTTTTGTACCTTTGCTTGTTCTGGGAATTTTACCTCACAATCCAAGTGGCACATTGGAAAGAGAACTCTTGTTCTGACCAGATGTTCCTGACAACCAGGATGAGCTTTGAAGTGCACTCAGCAAGCCTACTCTTGCTTTGTCAACAAAAGAGTTTTTAAAAAAACCTTTTTCACCCATAACCCAGTATGATTATGTCTACATAACCAATTGAGTGTACAACACTAAAGCATGAGGTGAAAGCATCTACTAGATTCCTTTGTTTAATCTTTTCCCTTGAGTCTTCATGTCCTCAAGGAAATGTAGTTTATAATTTCCTTTGACAAAAATGAATGGAAAAACAAAAGCCCCGCCCAGAAGAAATGAGAACCATGCCCTTGAAAGATGATTTCTTAGTTTCAGCTTCCTCAGGTCTCTTAAGATATTGAATCATAACCTTTTCTCTAAGCCCAGCACTATCAATTGGAGTAGCTCTGTTAGGTTTCATGTCATTGCCTCTCAGCAACCCTCTTCAGTAAAATTTTCTATTGTCTGATTTTTCTCACAATAAAATGTGCTTTTCTGATTTCCAAGGTGAATTTATTCTCTGATAGATGTATCAGTCTTTATTTTACCCTTAGCCTTCTATGAAAAGTCATTTTTCCTTGTTGAAATTACTTATTCCTTAAATATACATGTAATGCTGCATTAATAATAATTTTGATCGTGTAATCTCATTTGAAACTTTTTGCATTTTTGTATCTTCTCAATTATTATAAATCAGCTCTAAGAATCTTCTTGTTATATAATAGGTTCTCAATAAATATTTATTTAAAAAATAATGTTAGAATAAATACCTGAACATTTTGGGTGTGACAAAGTCTTAATCCAAACTTATTTTTTCTAAGATAATATGTCATCTAAAATTTTTAAACCAAACCCATACTACCTACTTTTCAAATATGGTTGACCTGTGATCTATTTGGAAATGCCTTACAATTATTTCCTAAATAATCCTGCATCATTAAATGAGATGCTGTCAAACAACATGTTCTTACTTTCAAATAATTTAATTGCATTTAATTCCTATAGACCTATTGCATTTCTCTTTAATATCTTTACATGAAATGCTCAGCTGTTGCCTCTCCCTTCTTTATATGAAATGCAGGACAAAATCTTTTATAATTATTCTTTTTCTTTCTCTTTCCCTCTCTTTTCTCATTTTTTTTTTTTTTTGATCATTAAGCACCATGTGCTCCCACAAAGTAATATTTTATGCTTCTCTTCTTTTTTGCTCATTAACACTTTTTATTCTACCTGTAATTTCTATTTGCACCTCACCTCCTCCATACCTCTCCCCAGGCCAACCTCATGTTTCCTCCAAGGCTCAGAAATAGTGTCTCAGGAACACTCCCTATTGTTCCCATTTCTAGTAAGAACTGTTCCATTTCTCCTCTGGGCTCTCATACTTCTCAAGTACTAGTTAGATTGTATAACAGAACAGTTATTTGAATAAATGTCTTCCAGACCATCTAGAATGTGAGTTTTCTTGAGAGCAAGGGGCAGTTTTATTCTTTTGGTATCTGCAATACCATGCTCATTAAATATTAATTTGCAAATCAGAAAAGTGGCAGCATGATGAGCTGTGAAATAAGTACCTAATTTCTCAATGTTGCATGCCTTTCTTGAAGACTGAGTGGATGTTGAGATGTTGTGTTTGGAAATGTCAGGGTTTTTCCATAATAACATGGAAACTTTGCCTAAACTGCAGATCAAGATAGGTGATATTCTGGATGGATAGATAAATAGATGATAGATAGATAGATAGATAGATCGATACATACATACATACATACATACATACATACATACATACATACATAGAATGATAAGGCAAATGTGGCAAAATGTTAAAAGTAGGTGGGTCCGGTTGTTTGGTGGGGGGTGTGTGGGAGGTGTCGGTATAGGTTTTGCAGTATTTTTGCAAGTGTCCTATAAGTTTGAAATTATTTCAAAATCAAAAGAGTATTAAAGAAAAAGATTGGTGATATCCAAGGGAGAGCATGAGATGTCATATATCACGGGTCTCCCTGTGACAGCTAAGGGGAGAAGGGAGTTCTAGAAGAATGGTATAGTAAAGAGCCTTTGCGTAAGAGTTACTGTCAAAACTAAACTAAGCTGTTTCAGGAGGCTCTTAACTCTTCTTAATATGTATGGCTTAAAATAAAACCTAATGTATAAAAATGAGAAAAGGAGGTTTGTTTAAAAAGGTTTGGGGCTTTGAAAAGTCATGCTTTATGCTTTCAATTTCTTCGTGTAAGCTTCAGTAACTCTTCAGGATTTAGGAATATGTAAGGCACTTGGTTATTGCTGTAGGTTGAAATATGTACTTCTACAAAACAAAAGGATACCATCTCTGAAACTGTTTATATCTTCTCATCTACCCACTCTTATTTCTATCCATTCGCCACCAAATCCATTTTGCAACTGTCTAAAGCTACCACAACATACATGATGTTGTGGAAAATCTGTAGAGAATGCAGCTGTATTTTTTTCTTATTTGGATTCATGCAGCTAGTAAAATTAATTAAGCACTGACTAAATTTATGGTACAGTGTTGGGCAGTGAGGGTTCAAAGTTAAACGGGACAAGGAGCTAACAACACATTAGACTTCCCTGAGCACTGAAATGGAAGTGTAAACAAAACCCTAGATTAGAAAAGAGATCAGCTTAATTCTGACTGATCACAAGTGGCTTCCACTTATCAGCATTGTGATTTTGAACAGATTACTTAACCTTTCTGTGCCTCCATTTTCTCTTGTGTGAATAGAGATAATAATGATACCTACCTCATTGCATTGTAGTGGAGATTAACTTAGTTTGTATATTGTAAGTGCTTAGAACAGGTTTTCACAAAAGATATTGTGGACTTGTTTAGGAGAGACATGGCAAAGGACTTCTCAGGCAAGCTGTTAGCTGAATAAAAACAAATGCATGAAAGTATGAAGTGTGCTGGAGGAAGAGATTAGGGAAATGTCCTGGAAATCTAGAAAGGGCATTATATGCCAGGTCAAGGATTTCCTACCTTAATGTTTATATTATATTTTCAGAAAGTGAGCCTTGTGGCAAAAAATAAGTTTTGTAAAGGCAGTTGTGATAGTTTGAGCCTTTTGTGGATCCCAGAAAATTATGTTCTTAAATTAATCCATTCTTGTGGGTGTGGACATATTATACTTGGGTCCATTTGATTAGATTCAGTTAAGGGCTGTTTGATTAGATTACTTCAGTAAGGAGGAGCCTGGGGTGGGTCTTAATCCTTTTACCACAGTCCATTATAAATGGGATGAATAGGGAGAGAAAGCAGAGAGAAAAGACCTACCCCAGAAGCTGATAGAGCAAGTCCAGGAAGCCAAAAGTGGAAATCGATAAAACCCAGCAGAAAGAAAGCCACAGGAGCAGAGAGAAAGCTTGAGGAAGCCAGAAGCTGAAAGCAACTGGACCAGAAAGAGAGGGGAGAGAGAACAGATGCTGCCATTGTGCCCTGTCATGGGATAGGAGTACAGGATCGCTGGCAGCTCTGCCTTTGGGGAGAGAGCTTTGCCTGATGCCTTGATTTGGACATTTTTCTCAGGCTTGGAACTAAGTTTATAAGTTAATAAATCCCTTTTGGAAAAGCCAATCCATTTCTTGTATATTGCCTTGGCAGCCTTTAGCTAAGTAAAACGGGTGTATTTAGGAGTTATTTTAATAAAATGAATAAGAGGTGATGGGGGCATACTGTCCACATGAATGGAAACAAGAATCAGGATTTCAAGGCAAACAAATACCAAAAGACAATATTTCCACTATAGGTTCCACTTTCCTAGAAAAGGGAATTGTATTTGATAAAATCTATTGTTCTACATCAAATTCTATTTAGATGTTGTCCTCAAAGCATCTAGGAGCACTATAGCCTCATAAACTATGTAACTGGTTAATTTTATGACTTGCTATTTAAAGTAAGTGGAAATTTTAAACTTGTTTTGATCCTGACAGTCCCTGTTGGGCAATAACTAGGCAGAGAAAACAAGATGAAAGATGGACTTTTTCAGGAGCTACTAAATAGAAAGAGAAACAGAAAGCAATCAAGATGCTAAACCTTAAAGTAATGTGAAGAATGTGGATTTTCTGCAATTGAAAAAACTGAAAAGTATGTATACTTATAGTAAGTATTATTAAAATGATAATAATCATTTATTGAACCCATACTATATGACACACACTGGACCATTTATTACATAAGTTATCTCATTTAATTGTTTCAACAACCCTTTGAAGCAAGTACAATTATTATGAACACTTTACAGATAAGGAAAGTAAGCCTCAGAAAGATTGTATTACATGCCTGAGCTAGTAGGGGAAGAAACTCTAAGGGAAAAATATGGTTGTCAGGATTCTAACATCAATATGATTCTAGAGTTCACACACTAACAGAATGCAAAGTATATATATATATATGGAAACACTATGTGAAAATCTCAATAATTTCTCTCCAAGACAAATGCCACTGTTCCCAGCAAATCTGTCTCTCTTTGGTCAAGGTCACTGAGGACACACTTGGTATGGAGAAGCTTCCTTTAATGTCATCCTCAATCTTTAAGGCCTTCTAATTTTTCTAAGCAACTCTTGGAGGGTCTCTCACCCATCACTTTATCATTTGTTCACTCCATAGTGATAAGTACAAATGTGCAAGTGCATGGGACCAGTGGTGCGACCGAGTGGGGGAAACATCAGTGTCGGAGGTGAGAGACCCTCAGGGACCTCTACTGTGTTTCCTTGGTTAAGTACAGTTTCCCCTTTCATAAAATGAGTTTAGACTTACATCTGGGCCACTTTCATGATCTAATGATTGGTCAACTCTAAATGTGCCATCTGAGATATTCACCTACAGAAATAGTCCATTCCAGAGTGACTTATTCCTCCTATCTAGGTTATCAGTGCTTAGAGGCTGCACACTAACTCTCACATTTCCATGTGTAAGACACAGACAGGTAAACCTAATACCTCCCAAATAATAGTGTATATTTTGTAACCAGAAATAAGTGACTTTCTGATTTTGCACTGTTTTTGGAATGTCCACATCACTGTTTGCTTTCATTAGTATGACTATATTAGTTTCTCCATACATATCCAAGAGGCAATCTATCTGTGCTATGATATAACGCATTTCAGGCATTGATGTGTCATGGTATTGACTAGGAAGTAAAGTATTAGGTACTTCTTTTTGCTCAGTCAACTAACAGCACATTTGTACCTTTTCCATCTGTTGACAGAAACAGATCTGTTTTCTGATAAGCGTTCCCCATGATTTACAACTGACCTGGCATTATCCTCATGCCACCAAGCAAGGTACTTGACTTAGCGGGCACCTTAACACTGTCCCTTTTAGGACCCCTCTTTGGCTTCCACCAACAGAATGTGGCTTCCAATCAGAATATGTATTTTTAATGGAATTTTAACACTCAGATATTTGAGTGGAAACAACTTGGCCATTCCTCCTCCATCAGACTCCTGCTAAATTTTTTTTATACATAGGATTGATAAAGAAGATCAAAATGGTCTCCTACTTTTTTTCTTTTTTTAAGGTTTATTTTATTTATTATTTATTTCTCCCCACCCCCTCATTGTTTGAGCTGCTGTATCTGTTCATCTTCCTTGTTTCTTTAGGAGGCACCAGGAGCCGAACCCAGGGCCTCCAAATATGGGAGGAAGGCACCTAATCACTTGAGCTACCTCCCTACTTTGTTGTGTCTCTCATTATGTTTTTCTTCTTCTGTTTCTTGTTGCATCATCTCGCTGTCTTCTTTAGGAGGCACCAGGGACTGAGCCAGGGACCTCCTGTGTGGTGAGCAGGAGCCCAATAGCTTGAGCCACCTCTGTTTCCCTCTCCTGCTGTTTTTAAGATCTTTTCTTTCTCTCTGTAAATTACTCTCTGAAACTTCCTTCGGTGACCTCTGATATCTATAGTATCACAATTACAATTACTCAAGGTTTCTCTTTCTTAAAATCTCAATTTCTGAAGTCTTGAGGGCACCAAATTGGTTTTATTCCAGCACATTTTCTGATAGAAGTTTTCATTAAAAGACCCAAGTGTCAGGACCAAACAAAAGCCAAAGGCAGACTTGTCACTGTGAATTCAAATAGTTCCTGGGATACCTTAAGTCAGTGTGATCAATCTTGGCCTTAAAGTGAAGAATGAATCAGCTCATTTGGCCTGGAATTCTGCAATTCCATCCGATTCTGTTGCAGAGTCCATGGGAGACTGACTTCTCAGGAGTGCTGACCAGAGCAGGGACCTCATGACCTTCTGGAACTCCTAAGCATTTTTCCCCTTTCAGATTCCATGGCCCTCAAGAAGTCTTTCACCTAAAAGGATCTTACATTTTTATTTTCACCAGGTTTCCCTGAAGTGCCAAACTTCTTGGCCTTGTCAAAGTTTTAAAGCACACAATGATGCTTTATAAAAATTATTTTGTGAATTCGGAAACAAAGGGATTGGAAAATGAAAATAGCCTTCTAGTCTTTTCCTGTGCATTACAAAAGAAGTCAGGGTTCCTGCTGAAGAGAGATGGCAAGATGGTGATGTTTCACTTTAGAACCGGTTATTCTTTGTCTTTAGCAGACTCTTAGTGGTGTAGTTTGGCACCTTACCCACTGTGGAAGTGTAGAAAATAGGCTTCCCAACTTTTTGTCAACACAAATTTTCATTAGAGTAGCCGGGACGAATGTTTCAGGTAATTGGAATTGACCTGCTACTTCTCACAGAATCAAAAGCAAAGGAATTGGCATCTTCCTAGAGAAGGATGGTAAGACTTCTAATTTATGATAGACCTGGCTAACCACCTCCCTTCATTGTATCCACAATCCGAGTTTTTTCTCTCCCAGTAACTCAACTGATAGCTACTAGCATGACAGCTATTCTTTATTATTCATCTTTCTAAAAGTAAATCAGGTTATAGACTCTTAGAGTTAGATTAAGGGATGGGAAAAGATTCTCAATCCATCCAGTTTTCTGAGACAGGGAGACTGAAAACTCCTGTATGCTCTAGGTATGTTCCCAAACTCTTCCGGAGACCTAAATTCATTTCTTCATTAATTTATTTAACAGATTTTTACTCATTATCAACTATGGATCAGATACCATGCTAGGCATAAAGTCTAGTTACAGACAGGCAAGTTCATGAAAACTTCCTGGAGAAGCTTTCTGGAGCTGGCTCATGAAGGGCCTTGTGCCATTCAGATTTTGAAAACAACAGTTTTAAAAATCTCTAGTGAATGAAAACCACAATAATGTTACCACACTTTTGTATGTTCCAAAGTTTATCATAATTTTTATGTCATTAAATTCTGCATGCCCTGTAAGGTAAGGAGAGCGGGTCTTTCTGTCTTCTAATCAGTATTAAGGAAAACAAGGCTTGTCCAAGGTCACAGAGCTAGTAAGTGACAGAGCATTCATAAGAATCTAGGCCTTGAATCAAAAATATATCATCAGTCAATAGGCATTTATATTGGAGGTAGTGTTATTTTCATTAGTGGCCTTCTCTGTAATGGGCAAGTGATTATGTTAACTGGGAGATGACTGGGTCATCCATGTATCTCTGTGAGTACTTACCACTCTGCCTTCAACCTGAAAGTGCTCAGTAAGTGGCTGTGTTATGTATTTTAGAAAAATCTGGATTTTACATGATAAGTCTATTTTATTTTTGTCCATAGGAAAATAAAGAGGAAAAAAGAAAAAAAAAAAGGAGGACCTAGCTGGGCAACACATAATCAGAGATTAGTTTTTCTGTTGCTTCCTCTCCTTCCTCAGCACCTAGAGCTGTCCTTACTGTCACAGGGACTGTCAAGCTCCTGGGACAGTGTCTGGATTCTGGTAGGGAGCCACAAAACTTAATCCTTCTCCACTTTCCACTCTTCGCTCTGAAAATGAACTGAGAAACAGCACCTAACAGTGAGGGAACAGAACTGGAAGACTCTAAACCAGCTGGCAAATCCAGCATCCTTTTCTAATTAGAATGAATCACAACTCCCTCCTTTTCATCATCAAGGACTCCAAACTTGCTCTAGTCTCTCCTAGTCATGCCCAGCTCAAAAGATTTTGGACATCAAACTACCATTCTTTTAAGCATTATTTTTCCCATGTCCCCATTTCTTAAATCAGAGGGGTATAAAAATGTCAAGAAGAGCTTCTTATTTGTCTGTAATAACCAATACAGACTAGAAAATTCTAGTTCAAGGCAGGGAAACCTGAGTTTTGTAGTTAGTGTGTACAACCCCATCTATGGTAAATCCAAGATTCCTGCTAAGATTTGTCAGTAGCTGAAATGGTTTTCCCACTTTGTGAGAACTTCAAAGACTACCGAGAACCACACAAGATGCAATTTGGGGAAGAAAAGAAAAAAAAAAAAAAAAAAAAAACAAGCAATTTGTGAGCACCTTCTCCAGGAAGCCGTCTCTGACTTCCCATGCTGGGCCAACTATCTCAGGAACTGCCTGCATTTAACAATCTCAACGATGTTCAAGTGTGGTCACGGGCCAGCAGCATCAGCATCTCCTGCAAACTTGTTAGAAATGCAAATTCTCTTGTGTTAAATCAGAAACTCTGGGTTTGAGGTCTTCCAATCTGTGTTTAAACAAGCCCTCAGGGGTCTTGTACTGCTCATTTACTCTAGAAAAGAACCCGTTGCCTCTTCTCTGGGGGAGAAGTGCAGTTCTCTAAGTACTGACTTTCAACAAACACCCACTTAGCCCAGCATTTTGCTTTGACTTTTGGGGTACCTTGGATTCTTGTTCTGAACTGATATTACTTCTGCAAATACAAATTGCTTGACTTTCTCAACCGCCCTATCCTCATCTGTAAAATGCCTACTTCATAGAGCAGTGTAATGATTGAATGAATTACACATGTAAAAATACTGTAAAGCAAAAAAAAAGGGGGGGGGGGAGACGACAGATGTGGCTCCAATGGTTGGGTGTCCATCTCCCATGTGGAGAGACCCGGGTTCGATCCCCAGGACATCCCGGTAAAATAAAAATAAAAAAATACTGTAAAGCACTGTACAGATCTGCAGGAAGATTGTGAATTATTATTAGTTAAGATGTTCATTCATTTCCATCGGCACACCCAGTGCTACCTTGCTGCAGATTTGTATGATCGGCTGCAGTTTACAAAGCGCTTTCACAATTCCTTAAGGCAGAAGAGACTGAACTCACCCCTCTAGGGTCCAGAGGTCAGTGAGAACTTTGTTTTTTCTTGTATAATCTTAAAAATTCACGTGGATACTGCACCTTGCTCCATAACATCTCTGTTTGAATATAAAAATAATGTTCTTAGATTCCTTATTGTGGAGTGAAATTGACAATTCAGGGATTTACATACCTCCCAGCGTGTCGGTAAATATCCTTGAGAGTGCACATGCCCCCGCTTAAGTTATTCAACAAAATCTCTGCCATCAGTTCTGAGAAATTTCATTCCTTCCATTTTCTTGTTTTTAAACTTAGATTCAAGATGGGCTGACAAATTAAAATAGTGTCCTTAGACGATGAGACAGCTGTCGAATAGATAGAGAAATATGGGGGCAGAATGGAATTGATTGTGTAGTGCACTGGGGAGTAGCTTATTACAAGTTTATAAGCATGCTTGCTCCTCATTGTTATATAGAACAATAAAAATTGCCACAGTGGTGGAGAAAAAAAAAAATCAGTGATCCATATTGCAGGGTGGAAGAGAAGGGGGCATAGGGAACAGAGAATATAGGCTATGCTAATTTAAATAAATAGAGATAAACTATGATCTCTCTAGAATATAAAAAGTCTATTTTATTCTCTGTGCCCACATAAAATATAGTATTCCATTGTTGATTATTTTAAATTTGAAAAACTGGCTACTTCTATAGGTGTTTTTAGGCACAATCCATCCAAAGTATACAATCAGTAGTATTTGGTTTAATCACATAGTTGTGCATTCATCACTTCAGACATTATTAAAGCATTTCGATAATTCCAATAATAATAATAATAATAAAAACAAAAAACATGCCAAACTCATCACCTCTCAATCTCTCTATGCTTCCCCAGCTGTTCATAGCCGCTCTTCTGTTCCATCTCTCTAGTTTATTTGTATTTATATTTTGTAAAAACAGTCTTATATATGCAATATTATCCATATTCATATTTCATTTGAGGTTTCACTATGTTATACAGCACCATGTTATATTTTTAAGCTTTCCTTCTCATAATATATATGTCCTTAGACTTTCCCTTTCAACCACTGTCATACCCACAAAATTGCACTGCTAGTTACAAACACTGGGATGGGATTTCACCATTTCTACTCAAGGTATTTTAACAGTGGCAGTGCTGTGTGGTGGTTCCCATAATTTTCCCTTTCTGTAATCTCCACCAATCCCTTACTCCCAGCCATTCCAGAAAAATACCCTAAGTGAAACAAAACTACATGAAAACCAAGCTCATGCTTTGAAGATAGTTTTGAAATAAGGACTCTAGATCCCTTTCAACTGCTAAGCGCTTCCCTTACTTTGATATAGGACTTCTGGAACTGCTGTGGTTGTTTTGTGTGTATGTCTGATAAAATATGCATAACAGAAAATTTACCATTTTAAAGCACAATTCTGTGGCATTTAGTACATTCACAATGTTATGTAACCACTCTCTAGTTCTAGGATATTGCCCTAGGAGATCCTGTACCCATTAAACAGTCATCCCCATTCTCTCCTCTGCCGCCAGACCCTGACAACTGCTATTCCACTTTCTGCCTCTATGAATTTCTATCTATTTTGGATATTTTATATAAATGGAATCATATTATGTGTGGCCTTTTGAGTCTGGCTTCTTTCATTTAGTATGCTGTCCATCCATGCTGTAGCATGTAACAGCACTTCGTTCCTTTTTAAGGCTGAATAAAATACTTCCTTGTATGGATATAGCACATGTTTACATCCATTCATCCTTTGTTTACACCTTTTGGCTATTGTAAATAATGATGCTTATGAACATTCTTGTACAAGTTTTTGTTTGAATACCTGTTTTCGTTTCTTTTGAGTAAATATCTAGAAGTGGTATTGCTGGGTCGAATGGTATTTCTATGTTTCACCTTTTGAGGAAATACCAGACTATTTTCCATGGTAGCTGCACCATTTTACAGTCTTACCAGCAATATATGAGGGTTCAAATTTCTCCATATTCTTGCTAACACTTTTTATTTTCAGTTCTTATTACAGCCATCCTAGAGGGTATGAATTAATATCTCATTGTACTTTGGACTAATGACATTGGACAACTTTTCATGTGCTTCTTCTTTGGAGAAATGCCTATTCAATTCTTTTGCTCATTTTCAATTGAGTTGTTTTGTCTTTGTGCCATGTTATTTTAAGCATAAAACTTTAGACAAAATGGAAGGCTACTGATTGACCATTTATTAAAAATCACACAACTTGGAAAAGTCTCAAGTATAAATTTTGCGAAATTCTTTGCACACTCTTCGCTAAAAGGCCTCTTTCCATTCCTTTCACTTTGGTCATCAGTTCTCTGGTTCAACTTGTGCAGAAACAAGCCAACTTTTGATTTTAGCAAGTAAATGAAACACTGCAGAGCTGAATCTCACTACTGCATCTTAAAAGTCTCATCACCCTGAGCTTCCAGGAGTCAGCATTGCCATCAAAGAAAATTTCTAAATAGCTCTGACTTCATTATTCTTCATTTGCATTAGCAATTGCTCTAAGCAGTAACAAGATTAACAAGATTATAACCCAAACCAGCAGTCTGTTATCTATCACTTATTTGATTTAATATATAGACATGGGTCCTTTTTTTTTTTTTTTTTTTTTTTAACAAAATCCTTATAGACTTATTTTTTCTCTAATCTTTTACACAATTCACTTTTTTACTATTAGAGAGGTTGTGGGTTTACAAAAAAAAAAAAAAAAAACATGGTAAAATATAGAGTTGCCACATACCACCCAATTATTAACACATTGCATCGATGTGGTACATTTCTTAAAATTGATGAAAGCATATTTTTACAATTGAACTATTAACTGTAGTCCATGGTTTAACTTAGGGTTCATTGTGTTGTGCAGTTCCATGGAATTTTAAAAAATATTTCTTCTAGTAACCTATATATAACCTTAAATTTCCCCCTTTAACCACATTAAAATATATCATTCAGTGTTGTTAATTACAGTCATAATATTTTGCTACCATTATCACCATCCATTACCAAAACTTTTTCCTCATGCCAAATAGAAACTATGTATATTTTAAGCCTTATCACTCTATTCCTGATCCCCACTCTTTTCCCTGGTAACGTATATTCTAGATTCTGACTGTATGCGTTTGCTTATTCTAATTATTTCATATCAGTGAGATCATACAACATTTGTCCTTTTGTATCTACCTTAACTCACTCAACATGATGTCTTTAAGGTTCATCCATGTTGTCACATGTCTCAGAACTTCATTCTTTTTTACAGCTGAGCAATATTACATTGTGTGTATATACCACATTTTGTGTACCCATTCATTGGTTAATGGACACTTGGGTTGCTTCCATCTTTTGGCAATTGTGAAAAATGCCACTAGTAACACTGGTGTGCAAATATATGTTCGAGTCCCTGCTTTCGGTTCTTTGGGGTATATACCTAGAGGTGGGATTGCAAAGTCATATGGTAATTCTATACTTAACTTTCTGTGAAACTGCCAAAATGTGTTCCACAGTGGCTATACCATTTTACACATTTTACATGGCCACCAGCAATGGAGTATTCCTATTTCTCCACATCCAAAAATTGAAAATTTTTCAATTTTTAAAATAATTGCCATTTTAGTGGGTGTAAAGTGGTACCTCCTTGTGGTTTTATTTAATTTCCCTAATGGCTAGTGATGTTGAGCAACTTTTCATGTGCTTTTTGGCTATATGGATATCCTCTTTGGAGAAATGTCTCTTCAGGTCCTTTGCCCATTTGTTAATTGGGTTATTTGTCTTCTTATTGTTGATTTGAAGGATTTCTTTATATAGCTTGGATATTAAACTCTTATTAGATATGTGATTGCCAAATATTTTCCCATTGTGTAGGTTGTTTTACTTTCATCATATAATCTTTGAGGCACAAAAGTTTTTAATATTGATAAGTTTCCATTTATCTATTTTTCTATTGTTTCTTATGCTTTGGGTGTAAAGGTTAAGAAACCATTGTTTAACACAAGGTCCTGATGATGTTTCCCATGTTCTCTTCTAGAAGTGTGAAAGTTCTCGTGCTTATATTTAGGTCTTTAATCTGTTAGGAGTTTATTTTTGTATATAGTTTGAGATAGCAGTTCATCTTCATTCTTTTGCATATGGGCGTTTAGTTTTCCCAGCACCTTTTTTTGAAGAGACTATTCTTTCCCATTTGAGTGGTCTTTACCATCTTGTCAAAATTTCAGTCAGTTGTAAATAGGAAGTTTGATTTCTGAAATCTCATTTTGATTCCATTGGTCTATATGTCTGCCTTTGTGCCAATATCGTGATGTTTTGATTACTGTAGCTTTGTAATAATTTTTAAAATTGGGAAATATGAATCCTCAAACTTCCTTCTTTTGTTTCAGGATGGCTTTGGCTATTCCCAGTCCCTTAACCCTTCCATAGAAATATGATATTGGCTTTTCTGTTTCTGCAAAGAAAGTTGTTGGAATTTTGATTGGGATAGTGTTGATTCTGTAAATCATTTTGAGAAGAATTAACAACTTAACAATATTTAGTCTTCCAATCTGAACACAGAATTATTCTGTGTTCATTATTTAAATCTTCTTTGATTTCTTTTAGCAATATTTTGTAGTTTTTCTGGGTACAAGTCCATTACCTCCTTGGTTAGATTTATTTGTAGATATATATATTTTAGTTACTATTGAGACTGGAATTTTTTTCTTGATTTCTTCTTCTGAATGCTCATTACTAGTGTATAGAAACACTACTGATTTGGGGGTATTGATTTTTACCCTGCCACTTTGATGAATTCATCTATTAGCTCTAGGACTTTCTTATAGATTATTCGGGATTTTCTGTATATAGGATCAGGTCATCTGCAAACATGAAGAGTTTTCCTCCTTCCTTTCCAATTTGTATGCCTATTTTCTTTTTCTTGCCTATTTGCTTTGGGTAGAACTTCCAGTACTATGAATAGTATATTTTGTTTATTAGATTCTATTTATTTATTTATTTATTTATTTATTTATTTATTTATCCCCCCATGCTGCTTGTGCTCGCCGTGTCCACCTGCTGTGCGTTTCTCTGTGTCTACTTGTCTCCCTCCGCTGGGCCATCTTGCTGCGTCAGCTCACCACGCCACACGGGCTGGCTTGCCTTCACCAGGAGGCCCCTGGAATCGAACCCGGAGCCTCCCATATGGTAAACGGGAGCCCAATCAATTGAGCCACATCCGCTTCCCTGAATAGTATGTTGAGGGTGGCAACCCTTGTCTTCTTCCTGATCTTAAAAGGAAAGTGTTCAATGTTTCATCCTTAAGTATGATATTAGCTGCAGGATGTTCACAGATGCCCTTTATTGTGTTGAGGAACTTTCCTTCTATTCTTAGTTTTCTCAATTTTTTTTTTCTAATCAAGTATGGGTGTTGAATTTTATCAAATGCTTTTTCTGTATCTATTGAGATGATTAGGTGCCCTCCTTCGTTCTATTAATGGTATATTTCATTTATTTATTTATTTTATGTTGAACCACCTTTGCATACCTGGGATAAAGCCCACTTCATCATGGTGTGTAAAGGCCACAGCTCCACAAAGGGAGCATCAGCCATATGCAAACTGCCCTGGGTAGGGTTTGAGGGAAGGCCAGGAAGGGCGCCAGGAACATCTTTCATCGCTCCCCAAAGATGTACTTTCTTGACTCGGCACCTGCCCAGCAAATGCAGTTCTTCAACTGACTTCCACAGCTCTCAGGAAGTATACCATCTTTAAGTCTCTTCCACCACCTTTGTCCTGGGTGGGATGGAATAATGGCCACCCTCAGAGTCAGTCTCCCAGCATTCAGAAGTAGCTGATAAAAGCAGTAATCTGCAACAAGACCAGACCCCTGCCCCTCTCTTGGGGAACTGGAATTTTACTCCCCTTTCTAGCACCAGAATGCTGCTGGACTCCAGAGTTCTGAAATAATTGATTCAGACAGTTCCTGCCTCTTTAGTAGTTGTTTTGGTGAAGGGACTGATTCCTGGAGCTTCCATTTCCACCATCTTCCCAAAATTCTCCTCAGAGTTGGATCCCATTTAAAGAGCATTTATTTTCTTCTTCACTTCATCTGAATACTTCTCAACAGAAAGCTTTACCCTGATGATTTGGATGAATTCCTTTTTAGATTCCATGGCTAGGTGGGAGACCCAGCATTTCTGATTTTGTCTGAGCATTTTGGGCACATGGCACGTGGAATGGTGACACATTTTACCTTGATTTGGTTAGGCTTCTGGAGGCTTTGGGTGAGATGAGTTGGGGGTAAAGGTTTTGATCATTTCATTTGAATCCTATATTTATTGAGATAAGTTCATAGCATAAAATCATCCAAGTTAGGAAAGCTGGAAGAGGAAATTGAATCCTGGGAGTCAAAACTGGCCATTGTCTTAGTTGATCTGTCTCTGTTTTATGTCTCTCACCTATATTATTGTTCTTTATGATATTCCTTGTATGCTGTTAGTTCATATTCTCCATAGAACCCTCTCACTATGAAAATACATAGTGATCAGTGATCAGTTATCATTTGAATCTTAGTACAACTTTTATAAACTGTGTTTTATATTTATGTAGTTTCTCCCCTGGTGGGTGCCCTTGGCAGACTTTGGAGTCTGATAGCTCTTCACTCCTTATTTTATATTTCATCTCTAAGTAATTATATCCTGTGCCCTTAAGCCTCATAAGCATCAAAATATTTAAAAATAAGCAATTAAACACTTTGGATGACAGTGTTAAAACTTCAGGAAAAGTCACCAACTTTGGAAAAATGGTTCTTCCTTTATTCTGCTTTCCTGTTCTAAAAATTTCAGGCAGAGGTTTCTTTTCAGCTTGCACTTCAGTTGTGCTTGTTACAACCTCAGGGTGACCTAGCCTCAGAAAGTCTAATAAACCAAAGAAATTGAAAAAAGGAACTCAAACAGATACTTGTACAACAATGTTCATAGCAGCACCATTCCCACTTGCAAAAAGATGAGGAAAATCCAAATATCTTTCAGATTAATTGAAAAATAAAATTTAGTATGTACATGCAGTAGACTACTATTCATGCTAAAATGTGTATATGCCTCAAAAACATTATGTTGGGTGGAATAAGCAAGGCACATAAGCACAAATTTTGCATAGTTTCCTTTAGATGAAACATGTTGAAATAACAATTCCAGGGTTGGGGAAGGGTATTACTTGGTGAATACAGAGTGTTTGGAAGTTTTGAAATAAACATTTTTAAGCTTAATAATTTGATGTACTATTGTATGCAAGGGAACTCTTGCCACCTACTTTGAGAGGAAAAAGAAAATAATGCCCTTGATGTTGACAGTGATAGTTATAATAGCCTGATGCCATGCTATGCTCCTTATGGGTTTATCTCACTTAATCCTTACCACAACCCCACGAGGTATGTGTTATTACCCTTGCATTTTACAGATGGAAATACTGAGGCTCAGGAAGGTTTTCAGGCTCACTCAGCTAGTAAAAGGCAGTATAAGAATTAAATCCCGGGTCCTCCTGACTGCAGGTCTGAGAAAGCAATCTGAGCTGATTATTGAAGGTAGCAGTCCTTTTTTCCCTTATCCAACATGAGCTCTGGGCAGCTACCTGCCTTTCCCAGTTGGGCCAACCAGGTGGCCTCCTATTTCCTTGGCACTCCATACATGCCATATGACAGCTTTGGTCATCAATAGAGTAATTATCTCTATTCTTGTCTCCATCCAAACAGACTTTACATTTCTTGAGAGCATTGAAGCTCTTTATCTTCTAGAGATAACATGGAGAATGAGCTGTAAGTTTGTGGAATGAATGAAAAAAATAATAATAATTGTGTGCTTGGGGGAATAAATAGATGGTTTCCAAGGGAACTATAGCTCATTCCTGACCTCATTCCCAACAATTACTAGAAAATGGGTCCAGCCATTTCCATAGATCCCTAGATACATTACTCCATTGTTTTTCTGTTTAGTGTAAGTCCTCATAGTTTCTTTTTTTTAGGCTGCCATGTGCTTTCTTATTTTCTGGCATTGGCTCTTATGTATGAGGTAAAACAAATCAAGCCTTTTAAAACTGTAGATCACTAGCCATTAGTGGGTTTTGAAATTAATTTAGTGCATGCCAGTCAGCATTTTTAAAAAGAGAAACAGAATAGAAAAGAATAAAACTCATTAGCATGCATGACACATAGTAAGGTAGAGAATTATTTGTTTCAGATGGATAGATAAATACAGGACACATATGTATCAACAGCACTGATCACATATTGTATATTAAGCCATGTTTTAGGTGGGGAAATTCCACATTGAGATGTTTATTTAGGGCAGCATATTTCAAAATGTTTACCCACCACCAAATCAAGAAAACCATTTAACATTGTGATCCAACATATTACTGAGTGTGCACTTGTTTGTAAATGTGAAATAGCTCACTTATTTTTGAAATGCATTGTCTTAAATGACATCCTCATGTGTGACTTGTGCTCAAACATCACTTGCCTTGCTTAAGCAGTCCCTAAAATCTTATAAGAATTTAAATATAAAGAATATGAGAATATAAGAATTATTGCCAAAGCTTAGGACAGGGGTTCTTAACCTTTTTTGTTCCACGGACCCCTTTGCCATTCAGGTGAAATGAATACTACTGTAATTTATTTATTGCATGCATTCATAAGTGAAAGAAATGCTAGCTTTCAATTAGAGGTGGAGAAAATAAAGATAATAAGTTGGTTTTTTTTTCAATTCAAGCTCATGGACCCCCTGAAATCTTTGGGGTCTGTGGACCCCTGATTAAGAACCCCTGGCTTAGGAGGTTTAATATCATGTGATCAACAATAAAAATGCTATAGAAAATCTTAGGTAAAAAACAAACAAACAAACAGAAAGTTTAGTAGTGGGAGTTTAGCTCTGAAATTCACAGAATTATTTCATTTTGTTCTCTTCTTTAAATTTGTTTCTCAGTGTTAACCTAAAAACACAACGCTTTAGGTAAATTGTTGGGGGCACCATTTATAGCAGTCAATGGTATTAATATGGGATTTAAACTTTAACTTGCTGTGAAGGAGCCAAACTTTGCTATGAAATTCACTCATGTGCAGAGCCACCTTGCACAGCTCATTGGAGATAAGACAGTTTTGACTACACATGCCAAACTTTTGTCACTTTGTCTATTTTCATATTTCTTTATGACTCTGTGGAGACAAGTTTTGATCGGTTGAGCAGCAAATTGAAAATGCTCATCTTAAAAAGTCTAATCCTGAAGTGAATACCCTTCCTGAAACAAATATTTGTTGAGTGCATACTCCATGGTAGGCACTGTGTTAGGCACTAGGGTTATAGGACGTGCTGATCTAGGAACTTTTCACCTTCAGGCTTGGTTGGTTGTGTCTTCTCTGGGCCTGTGTGTGGTCTGGATATCTTCCATTTGCCTTCCCGGATCCACTGTGCCCTTCCCCACCTTGCTTTCTTCCCTGGGCAGCTGACCCATATGTACTGCAGCCAAGGGCATCCTTGCTCTCCGGCCTCTGGTTGGTTCTAGCCAGTGGGAGGACTATCAGGTGATAGGAAGGAGGGAGGACTGTGAAGTTGGAGAATTTATTCTTCCAGTTCCCTCCTTCTTGCAAAGTCACCCTAAGCTGGCTGCATCTCTCTACTGAAAGTCACAGCTCCTTTTAGATGGCCTTCTCCACACAGTCAATTCTGTCTCCACATTTCAGTGACTGCTTGCCTACTTGCCACCTCCCCTAGCATCTACCTCCCCTACCAGTTCTGCAGGCTACTGCACTATCCTTCACGGTTTCGCTATGCTCTGCTGACCTTTATCAATTGTCTCTTTAGTATTGTGTGACTTGGCTGAGAACCACTATATAGTTTTGTTTTTTCTTTCTTTTTTTTTTCTTTAATTTATTTATTTTTTATTGTGAGTAAAAATCAAATTTTTCACAATACATACCAATATTTGTAAAATGATACATAAATATATATGCATATATGTGCATTTGTTTACAAAAATGTTATATATATATATATATATATATATTTTTTTTTTTTTTTTTTTTTTTAAAGGTGCTTAGATTACCTAAATATTACATGGAACCTACAGGGATTCCCATGTTCCCCACCTCCCACACCTCCCACCACATCCCACACAAACATCTCCCACAAGTGTGGCCCATCACCCTCAATGGACTTACACATCCTGGGGCCTTGCCATCAACCATAGACCAGAGTTCACATCGTAGACCACACTCTCTCCCACACAGTTCTGAATGGTGTGTGCTGATTTAAAATGGCCTACATCCGTTGCCACAATGGCACTCAGGACAACCTCCAAGTCCCGAAAAAGCCCCTGTATTTCAACTGCACATCCCCTCCCTGCCCCAAAAGTGTCCAGTGGCCACCGGCTCCACCTCACTGTTATAATTTCTTCCATTGCTAGAATCACCATATGTGTACAACAGAATACCATTAAGTCCACTCTAGTCCATAGTTCTTCCCCCAATCCTGAGGGGACTGGGATGGTGATGTCCACTCCACCTCCAAGTGAGAGAGGGCTTATATCCCATGGATATGGTGGGTTGGATGATCCTGCCTGCAGATGCAGGCCCTCTCTATTCCCTCTGATGGCCGTTGCCCATCCTTGTCTCCTTGCCAGGTGACTTGGATGAGTCCATTGAGCTGTAGGGTAGGAGTTGCAGCTCCACCGAGATTCATGTACACCTGGCACATAGGTAGGCCAGAGGCTCCAGTCTCTGGAAGTATATCTAAAAACTCCAGCATCACATATAGGTTTGAATAGAAGGGACTACTGAACCATGTGCAGGGAGGACTTATTTGAGTCCAATTCAGAGCACAGATTCCAAAATAGAGCCCACTGATAAGGTGTCAGTCTCTGGGGCTATCCCCCCTTATATAGGACCTGGGTGTCTCCAGAGCTCTCAGGAGCCCCTCTGTGTGGGGTGATATGCACTTTGATGTTCTATGAGATCCTACTGAAGTGTGTGTAAGAGTTACCTCTGGTATGACCTCCCGACTCTCTTTGAAATCTCTTAGCCACTTGAACTCATTTGTCTTTACCTTTTCCCCCTTTTATTCAAGGTCTTTTTCCAGTTGTGTTGCCAATTGGCACTTAGTATTAATCCCTCGTTGCCAGGGAGGCTCATCCCCAGAGAGAGGCCACATTTGAGCAACAAGGAGGCTCTCAGGTGGCAACCCTTAGGCACCCCACAACTGCAGGCTAAGTCTCATTTACAAGAGCAAAGACTCACAAGGGTAGTCATCAATAAAAAGAACTCATCAGTGGGCCATCCTCTTTTGACAGACACTGTCTCTGCACTCAGAGGACTGTTGCTGCTCCCTTGGAGAATGTGGCAGGGCTCTCCAGGTTAGGAATTCAGATTCCCTCATTTATTGAGTGATTGTCCACCCACCGTGACCATGCCCCATCCTTTGATCATTTGAACAATTTTGTATATCTTTCATGTATATTCAGATGAACTTACTCCCATGAATCCCCCCTGCCAGATACTCCCCACCAATAATTCCCTGCAGCACCCATTGTAACCCTTCTGTGATCTAAATCTTCCATGAACATGTAGCCCATATAATAATCAAATACACTTAATAGGAAAAAGAAACAACAATGGTAAGCTTACATGCAAGAGACAAACATAAGGAAACTCAGGGGAAAAAAACAAAAAAACAAACAAGCAATCAAACAAAAAACAAAACAAAACAAAATATAATTAGCGGATTGGGACATTTTAAAAAATGGAAAAAAAAGCAAAAGAAATGACTTTTAAAAAAAAAAAACATATTCTTTTTTTCCTTTTATCACTGTGTTATCAGATGTCCAGTGTGCTGTGACACCTCCCCCCTCTCAATCCCCATTGTCTCCCAAATTTTCATTTAATTTTCAAAGAAGTTTTAGGTCACAGCAAAGTCACACACGGAATACCAGAGACTCCCTGATACCAAGCCCCACCCCCCTCCCCACCCCATATTAACCACCCCCCCGTTTTATTTTTTTTGGATGTTAGCATTGTTATCACTGTTATACAGATAGCAAAATATAGCAACTAAACATTGTCAATGATTTACAGTATAGTTTGCAATTTACATGATACAGTTTAATAATTTTGATGATATTTACCATGTCCTGTGTCCATTACTGTAAAGTAATGAAAAACCTTCCCCATGCCCACCAAACACCCCATTAGATCTTGACTGTTCCCTTCCCCCCAGCCACCCAGGGCCCGTGATACCATCCTCTCCCGACCCATGGAATGTCAAGATTCACAGTTACATGCCCTGGGGATTTGAACCTGCCCTTCCTAATCCACCCACCCACCAGTGCTGCACCACCAAAGCCAGGAACACCACCACCCATCTGCCCCATCCCCCAACATGCAACCACACTCTATCCCTTTACCATAGATTATGTCCATATGGGTGATGACTCAAAGCCTGCTCTTCTCTTACTCTCCCTTGTTAACCTATCTTTCAGACAATTGTTCTCAGAGACTGCTCACTTTCCTCAGTTCAAATCAGTGAGGTCATATACTGTTCATCCTTCAGTGCCTGGCTTGCTTCACTCAACATAAGGTCTTCAAGATCCATCCATGTTATTCCATGTGTTAGCACTTTATTCCTTCTTACAGCTGAGTAATATTCCATTTGTATGTATGTACCACATTTTGCTTATCCATTCATCTGTTGATGGGCACCGCAGCTGATTCCAGCTTTTGGCAATGGTGAACAATGCCGCTATGAACATTGGTGTGCATATATCTGTTCGTGTCTTTGCTTTCAACTCTTCTGGGTATATACCCACTAGTGGAATTGCTGGATCATATGGAAGATCTATTGTTAGTTTTCTGAGGAACTGCCAAACTGTCGGACCATACCACAGTCCTACGAGCAATGGATGAGGGTTCTTATTCCTCCACATCCTCTCCAACATATAGTGTCTGCTGTTTTTTTAATAGCTGTCATTCTGATGAGTGTAAGATGGTATTTCATTGTAGTTTTGATTTGCATTTCCCTGATAGCAAGTGATGTTGAACATTTTTTCATGTGCTTTTTAGCCATTTGTATTTCTTCCTTGGAGAAGTGTCTTTTCAGGTCACTTGCCCATTTTTTAAATGGGTTGTCTGTCTTTTTATTTTCAAGGTATAGGATTTCTTTATATATTCAGGATATTAGGCACTTATCAGATATATGGTTGCCAAATATTTTCTCCCATTGGGTAGGCTGCCTTTTTATTTTCTTAATAACATCCTTAGAGGTGCAGAAGTTTTTAATTTTGAGGAGATCCCATTTATCTATTTTTTCTCTTGCTGCTCGTGCTTTGGCTGTGAAGTTCATGAAACCATTTCCTATTAGAAGGTCCTGTAGATGCTTCCCTACATTATCTTCCAAGGTCTTTATGGTTTTGGCTCTTATATTTAGACCTTTGATCCATCTTGAGTTGATTTTTGTATAAGGTGTGAGATGGTATTCTTCTCTCATTCTTTTGGATATGGATATCCATTTCTCCAAGCACCACTTGTTAAAGAGGCCATTCTCTCCCAACTGAGTGGGCTTCGTGGCCTTGTCAAATATCAGATAACTCTATATGCGAGGATCTATATCAGAACTCTCAATTCGGTTCCATTGGTCAGTAGGTCTATCCTTGTGCCAATACCATGCAGTTTTGATCACTGTAGCTTTGTAGTATGTTTTAAAGTCAGGTAGTGTGATACCTCCAACTTCATTTTTCTTTTTCAATATGTCTTTGTCAATTCTGGGCCTCTTGCCTTCCAAATATATTTTGTGGTTAGTTTTTCCAGTTCCTTAAAAAATACAGTGTTGACTTTTATTGGGATTGCATTAAATCTGTAGATTAGTTTGGGTAGGATAGACATCTTGATGATGTTTAGTCTTCCTATCCATGAACAGGGAATATTTTCCCATTTATTTAAGTCTTCTTTGATTTCCTTTAACAGTGTTGTGTAGTTTTCTGTATATAAGTCCTTTGCATCTTTAGTTAAATTTATTCCTAGGTATTTGATTCTTTTAGTTACTATTGTAAATGGTATTTTTTTCCTGATTTCCTTCTCAGTTTGCTCATTATTGGTGTATAGAAATGCTACTGAATTTTGAGCATTGCTCTTACAGCCTGCAACATTACTGAACTCCTTTATAAGTTCTAGAAGCCTTGTTGTAGATTTCTCAGGGCTTTCTATGTATAGTATCATGTCATCTGCAAATAATGAAAGTTTTACTTCTTCTTTTTCAATCCGGATGCCTTTTATATCCTTTTCTTGCCTCAGTGCTTGTGTAAGTACTTCTAAGACAATGTTAAGTAGGAGTGGTGATAGTGGGCATCCTTGTCTTGTTCCGGATCTCAGAGGGAAGGCTTTTAGGATTTTACCATTGAAGATGATGTTAGCTTTGGGTTTTTCATATATACCCTTTATCATATTCAGGAAGTTTCCTTCTATTCCTATCTTTTGCAGTGTTTTTATCAGGAAAGAGTGCTGTATTTTGTCAAATGCTTTTTCTGCATCTATAGAGATGATCATGTGATTTTTTTCTTTCAATCTGTTTATGTGGGGTATTACATTGATTGATTTTCTTATATTGAACCATCCTTGCATACCCGGGATGAAACCCACTTGGTCATGGTGTATAATTCTTTTGATATGTTGTTGAATGCGATTAGCAAGTATTTTGTTGAGGATTTTAGCATCTAGGTTCATTAGAAAAATTGTTCTATAATTTTCCTTTCTAGTGGTATCTTTATTTGGTTTTGGTATTAGGGTAATGTTGGCATCGTAGAATGAGTTAGGCAATATTCCTTCTACCTCTATTTTTTGGAAGAGCTTAAGTAGAATTGGTGTTAGCTCTTTCCGGAATGTTTGGTAGAATTCATCTGTGAAGCCATCTGGTCCTGGGCTCTTCTGAGTTGGGAGGTTTTTGATGACTGATTCTATCTCTTTACCTGTAATTGGACTGTTGAGTTCATCAATTTCTTCTTTCATCAATGTAGGTTGTTTGTGCATTTCTAGAAAATTGTCAATTTCCTCTAAATTATCATTCTTGTTGGCATATACTTTTTCAAAATATCCTCTTATGATACTCTTTATTTCTGTGGGGTCAGTAGTGATATCCCCTTGCCCATTCCTTATTTTGTGAATTTGCATCTGTTCTCTTTTTTTCTTTGTTAGTCTGGCTAAGGGTTTATCAATTTTATTGATATTCTCGAAGAACCAGCTTTTGGTTTTGTTTATTTTTTCTAGTGTTTTCTTATTCTCTATTTCATTTAGTTCTGCTCTAATCTTTGTTATTTCCTTCTTTCTACATCCTTTAGGTTTAGTTTGTTGTTGTTTTTCCAATTCCTCCAAGTGTGCAGTTAGGTCTTCAATTTTAGCTCTTTCTTCTTTTTTAATATATGAATTTATGGCTAAGAACTTCCCTCTCAGGACTGCTTTCGCTGCATCCCATAGGTTTTGATATGTTGTGTTGTCGTTTTCATTAGTTTCAAGGTAGTTACTGATATCTTTTGAGATTCCCTCTTTGACCCACTGTTTGTCTAAGAGTGTGTTGTTTAATTTCCATATCCTTGTGCCTAACCTGTTTCTCTGGCCCTTAGTGATTTCCAATTTCATTCTGTTGTGGTCAGAGAAATTACTTTGTATAATCTCAGTCTTTCTGAATTCATTGAGAGTTGTTCTGTGGCCTAGCATGTGGTCTATTTTGGAGTATGTTCCACGTGCACTTGAGAAGAATGTAAATCCTGCTGTATTTGGGTGTAGTGTTCTGTATATGTCTATTAAGTCCAGGCCTTCTAATATATTGTTGAGTGCCTTTGTTTCTTTATTAATTCTCCATCTAGATGTTCTGTCTAATGATGATAGTGGTGTGTTGAAGTCTCCTGCTATAATTATAGAGTCATTTATTTCTCCTCTTAGTTTTTCCAGAATTTGCTGCATGTATTTTGCAGCACCCCGATTAGGTGCGTAAATGTTGATGATTGTTCTCTCTTCTTGAGAGATTACTTCTTTTACTAATATGTAGTGTCCACCTTTGTATCTTACAATAGTTTTGCATTTAAAGTCTATTTTGTCTGATATTAGAATAGCTCCTCCTGCCCTTTTTTGGCTATTGTTAGCTTGTAAAATGATTTTCCAGCCATTCACTTTCAGCCTCCTTGAATCCCTGGGTCGAAGGTGGGTTTCTTATAGACACCATATAGATGGATCATATTTTCTTATCCATTCTGCCAATCTGTGTCTCTTGATTGGGAATTTAATCCATTAACATTTAATGTTATTACTCGTAATGAATTTCTTACTTCAGCCATTTTTTGTTTGGGTTAATGTATGTCATATGTTGTTTTGTTTCTCTTTTTGTCTTTTTAGTTGTTTTTAAACTCTCCTCCAACTCTCTCTCCCTTGTTTTTTCCTTTCAACTTGTAGAGATTCCTTTAGTATTTCTTGAAGTGCTGGTTTCTTCTTGACATACTCTCTTAATTGCTGTTTATCTGTGAATATTTTGAACTCTCCATCATTTTTGAATGCCAGTTTTGCTGGATAGAGAATTTGTGGCTGGAAGTTTTTTTCTTTTAGTATTTTGACTATGTCATACCACTGTCTTCTTGCCTCCATGGTTTCAGCTGAGAAATCAGCATTTAATCTTATTTTGCTTCCCTTGTATGTGATGTTTTTCTTTTCTCTTGCTGCCTTGAGTATTTTCTCTTTGTCTTGAGCATTGGACAGTTTGACAAGTATATGTCTTGGAGTTGGCCTGTTGGGATTTATACTGTTTGGGGTGCACTGTGCTTCCTTGATCTGCACATCCATCTCTCTCAATAGGGTTGGGAAGTTTTCAGCCATTATTTCCTTCAACACTCCTTCTGTTCCCTTCCCCTTCTCTTCTTCTGGGATGCCCATAATGCGTATGTTTGTGCATTTTGTGTTATCGGTTAATTCCCTGAGTCCATGCTGGATTTTTTCTATCATTTTGTCTATCTGTTCTACTATCCATTTGATTTCAGCTGTATTGTCTTCCATATCACTAATTCTTTCCTCTGCCTGTTCAAATCTGCAGTTATGTGAATCCAGCATCTTTTTGATTTCTTGAATTGTGCCATTGTTCACCATCATATCCATTATCTTTTTTGTCATGTTTGCAATTTCTTCAGTATGTTCTCCCAGTGTGTTCTTTATATCCTTAATCTCTTCCTTCACTTCTTTAAGTTGGTCCATGATATTTGTTTGGATAGCTTTGATTAGTTGTTCGATGTTCTGCATCACTTCCTAGTTTTTAATTTGCTCATTGGACTGGTCCATGTTTTCCTGTTTCTCAGAGTCATTTCTATTGCTTTGTTGCTCTCTGTTCATCATATTATCTTGATGGGTTTGTTCAGTTGATTAGCTTTTCTCTATGCTCTAGAGTTTTATTTAACTGGTGGATCTGTGTGTGTGTTAAGTGTTCTCTTTGGCACTTTTTCTTCTTATTTTATTTCCTTGCTTCTTTCTATGTTCTGAATCGCTACCGTTCCGTCCACGCCGTTGATCTGCGCAGATAGATGTCCCAAGCTTCTCATTCCACGCACACACAGCACAGACCCTCAGGCAGGACCCCATCCACAATCCACCTTGCTCTGAGAGCTTGCAGTGTGTGCCCTCCTACACTAACGCCATCTTGAAAGTCTACCCTGTTTTTTTCTTATAGAGAAGTTGTGGGCGTACAGAACAATTATGCATAAAATATAGGATTTCCATATACCACCTCTTTTAGTTTCATAGGCTGCTTAAGTAAATATGATACAAAGGGATAGCTTAAACAGTGGGAATTTAATGGCTTATGGTTTTTTTTTTTAAGATTTTAGTTTATTTATTTACTCCCCCCTTGTTTTTACGCTCACTGTCTTGCTCTCTGTGTCCATTTGCTATGTGCTCTCTGTGTCTGCTTGTCTTCTTTTCTTGTCTTCTTTTTAGGAGGCACTGGGAACTGATGTGGGAGAGAGGCACTCAATCACTTAAGCCACCTCAGCTCCCTACTTTGTTGTGTCTTTTATTGTTTCTCCTCTTTGTCTCTTTTTTTGTTGCACCAGCTTTCCACACAGGCCAGCTCTCCCTGTGGGCCAGCATGCCATGTGGGCCAGCTCACCAGGCGGGCCAGCTCGCTTACACCAGGAGGACCTGGGAAACGAACCTGGGACCTTCCATATGGTAGCTTGAGCCACATCTACTTCCTGGCTTATGGTTTTGACACTAAAAGAAAACCTAAATCCAGGTGATGCTTTCTTTCTTCTGACTAGTGTTATGGGGCTGGCTGTTGGCAATCCTTGGTCCTTGGCTCCTCTGTTACATGGTAATGCATATGGTGGCCTCTCCTGTCCTCTGTTCTCTTCTGGGGTTACATGGAATTTCAGCGTTTTGCTTCCTGTGGCTGTCTCTTCTACTTATAAATGACTCCAGAAATAGGATTAAGACTATCCTGATTGAGGTGGGCCACAACTTAACTGAAGTAACCCCATCAAAAATTCCTACTTACACTGGGTCACAACTACAGGAATGGATTAAGTTTAAGGACATATTTTTCTGGGGTACATACAGCTCCAAACCACCATATCACCTGTGTTAGCCTGCGAAAGGCCTGCCCATGTAAAGTACCCAAAATGGGTCGGATTTCATAATGGGGATTTTATTTAGGGTAAAAGCTTACAGTTCCAAGGCCATGAACTGTCCAAATCAAGGCATCAGCAGAGATGTCTTCTCAGGGTCCTGTCATCTGGCAAAGCAAGATGGCTGCCATCTCTGCCAAAGTCTCTGTCTTCCCCTCCAGAATCTACTGTCTCCCGGAGCTTAGCTGTGGACAACCAGGCATAGGACTGGTCTCTTTCCAGGTCTCCTCTCTCAGTCTCTCAGGGCTTCTTTGCCTTTCTACAGCTGTAGTGAGCCTGGAGTCCTCTCTCACAGGGCCAGATCAAATATGACAGAGCTCTCTTTTCCTATGTGTCCCTCTCTGTGTCTCTGTTTATATCAGACCCAGCAAGAAGGTGGAGAATCAACCTGAGTCACAGCTCACTGACATAGACCAATCAAAAGCCTAAAGTAATCTTATCTAGTAATCTAAACAAAGGCTCCTCAACTGAATTTAATGCAATCAAATGGTACCATACCCACAGGAATAGATTTGTTTAAGAGCATGATCTTTTTCTTTTTGGGATTCATAAAATAACTTCAAACAGTCTTACCATCCTATTATTAACACCCTGTATTGGTGTGGTACATTTGTTACAATTGATGAAAGCACATTTTTATAATTGTACTATTAACTATTATCCATGATTTAACTTAGGGTTTACTGTTTGTGTTCTGCAGCTCCATGGATTTTTTTTTTTTAATTAATTTAAATTCTAGTTTTGTTTTTAACTTTAAACTTTTTCTTTTAGAATCCTTCAATGCTCTTGATTTATGCTTTAGCTAATTTTCTGCCACACACAGTTGAAATAATTGCAAAAGACATTTATTTTTAGATATAAGACTTCCAGGAAATCATCCTCTTAATCAATATAGAAAGATATTTACAACTACAACCTCTGGTTCTTACAAAGAAGTTTTATCTCTGTCCATTGACACTTGGAGAGCTCATTAAATATTTGTCACTGTGGGTAATGTTGATTGTGGCCCATGAAGCTGACAGTCTTCATTGTTAATTACCCGGTTCACAAGAATTTGTGGACAGCCCTGAGATAAGTATCCTGGGAGGAAGAGTCTTAGGAAGGAGCAAGAGTACTTTCTACCTTGCTAATAAATTTACCACTCGCACCCCCTTCATGACTCCTACCTGAGTATTACCATCTGTTCTTAGGGAAGCATGAAAAGAGATGAGGTAATAATTTAATCCCCTGGCAACAGCAATAGCATAGTCAGTGGCCATTGATTAATTGCCTCCTATACTCCAGGCATTGTTCTAGAAGCTTTAAATTATCATCTTATTTACTCATCAGAATTGCTCTATGAAGTAGCTCTTAATTCCATTCATTTTATAGATGGAGAAGCTGAGACTTAAGATGCTAAGTAACTTGTCCAAGGTTGCACAGCTAGTAATTTTCAGAGCTAAGATTTTAACTTAGTTCCATCTAACTCAAATGTTCTTTCCACTATTTCATCTCCCCAAAGCCTTTTTTTCCCCATCAACTTTGCAAAAAGTTGCATTTTGCCATCAGACTTAATTTCATCACAGTTTCAAACTGTAGAAAGCATAGGAATTGAGGAGAAAGGAGGAGGAATAAGTATCTCTCATATTAGCAAATGGACTGAGGAACTCCCAAGTGAATAACAATCAAAAATTCAATTTTCTGTATTTAATGCATTGGGTTATTTTCCCTGAAAGTCAGTGAGACTTTCTCCTTATGACTCCAGATTTTTGAACCCATGTCCTTGGGGAGTAAAGGGTTTTACCATTTACTGGCTGAGTCACTTCTTTGTGGTTTTAGGAGAACCTTCCCTACCCTTTATTCCCTTAGAGAAAAGAAAAAGACTTTCTGAGTTTCCATACTCTATAGACTGGGGCTGAAAGAAAAGAGAAAGCCAAGAAGTCCATCTAAAAACTTTCAGTGTCATCTCAATGTAGAGTTATGATATTTTGCCTTCTCTGAAAAAGCAAAAGAAAGCAATCCTGATGGTTATAAATTTAATTTATGAAAATAATACTACAGTCCTAAAGCATCCAACAGTATAGCCATTGATTCTTCTTTCTAGTTCCTCGGGGAGCCATTTCTGTATTTGATATGCTGAACTTCAAATTATCTTACTTTATCATTTAAATGTCATATGAGCCATACACTGAGATCAGCTGAGGGGTTGCAAATTCACAGGGAAAATATTTAGGTTCTTTGTAGGAACATGCTTTTCATTTGTTTTCGGGGAAAATTACTTGGTTTGACACCAGGTATCACTATCAAGCCCCCCTCCCCCCACCCAATTCTTTTCCTCTCCGTCATTTTTACCACAATGTTGCAGTTCCTTGGTTCTGTATGAGGCATTGAGAAGGGTAAATCAGGATATTCTCAGTGTATGGTCTTTCTTAACCTCTGGGATTATTTTCTTTAACATAGTTGTTGGAAAGTCGGCTGTTACCTGCCAGAAAATAAAACAACCATTTTTTTACCACAAGTTAAATAAACATTGAAAAATCAGCATTCTACAAGGACCATTAGCTTATGTATCACTGTAAAATATTTTATGACTCTTGGCATAAAGGATGCTCATATAAAAATAAATTGTGTCGTAACAAACATTTCTCCCTGTCATGGTTTGTAATAGCCCTGATCTCAAATAAATCTAGGTCAAATATTGTTACTCTCCAGAAAAATTGACCTTCAGTTTCGAATAGTTGGGTTAAATCATAGTGATGATGGCACTGTCTCAGATATAAGGAGATATGAACTTGTATCAACTCCCTAGATCATCTTTTATGTAGAAAAGGAATGATGTCTCAATGGAATAAAATTGCTCGAGTGACCCATTTTATTTATGTATCTGCTTATCCTGACTACCAGTGCACACAAGGTGCCAAGGAGAACCCTATACATAGCTCCCTAGGGTTCTTGAGAGAGCAATCCATAGAAATACCTAGATTAAAAACCATGAGCAGTTACCATTTTACATCTGTCAAGTTAGGAAATGTTTTTAAAGCATAATACTCACTACTCGTACAATATTGGAGAAGCTGCTGGACTCATATACTACTGGCAGCTATGTAATTGCATTGGAAGATATTTTAACAATACATAAAAGTGCTTATATCCTTTGTTCTATAATTACACTTTCAGGAATATAGTCTAAAGAAATCATTTAGAAGAATAAAAAACTAAGATGTTCATTGCAGAATGTTTTATAGTAGTGAACAGTTTTTTTAAATCTAAGTACTCAGCAATGGAGAGTACTTCAGTCAATTTTGTTTATTTGTTTTTGGATATATATATATGAAGTCTAATTAGTAACAAATATTTGTGATATAGGGCTCAATGAAAAAGTACTGATTACAAGTAGATAAAATTATTGTATGAATAAAAGGAAAGAGATTCTGATAAAATGTGTTCAGATTTATCTTTTAAATTTCACTTTACATTCACAATGTTATTTTGCAATTAAAAAAGATAGAATTGGGGGTGGATGTGGCTCAAATGGTTGGGCATCCGTCTGCCATATGGAGGGACCTGGGTTCGATCCCCGGGACCTCCCGGTAAAATTTAAAAAATAAAAATAAAAATAAATAAAAAATAAAATAAAAAGTTAGAATTTTAAAAAAAAATTTCCTGTGAAGAGTCATTTCAATAGAAATATTTTTATTTTTTAATTGGAATTTTGTATAGAATTTTGTAGTGGCTCAAGTATAAACCTTTGAGGCCTCAAAGTGACAAGGATTTGGAGAATTGGCATTTAAATGATCATATTTAAGCAAAAGAGAAGACATTTTTCCAGAATAATGAAACCTCCCATTCTTGCTCTTTTTTGGGTTTTCTTTGGAATAAGAAGATGTCATCACATAATGTAGAAGTCATTTCCTTAAATTTGTTGAAACAATGTAGCTTTTGAGGTTTTCACAGCTAAGAGCTGAAATGACTTTATATGAGTTAGGTAACTAGGCTTTGTGGGAAGGGCTCTATCTTCAAGAACCGTAGGACAGAGAACGGAACATTGAGAACAGGTGATCTATCTATCCCTTTCAGGCTTGAATCAGAGTACAAATATCTCATAGAAAAAGGCTTAATGGAAATAGCCTGAATACCTAACAACAGGGGATTGGTTAAACAGAGTATGCTATATTCATATGATGAGTGACTAAGTGAACATAGAAAGTAAAGTAGAAAAGGAAATATTAATCTGAGTAAATGCCTACCTATAAAGTTATATTTAAAAATTGCTATGTAAAACCATGCACAAAACATGATTCCAATTTTTACATCCTCACCCATGAAATTAAATAGACCCATGAAATTAAATAGACATGTAAACTTGTCGATAGTGGTTGTCTGGATAGTGGGAGAGTGAGCTAATGGGAAGTTATATTCCTCTCTATTCATGTCCGTAGTCCCCATATTTTTCCTCCCATACACATGCATTACTAAAATAATCAGGATAAATTTGAGTGTAATAATTTGTTTCTTAAATTGAATTTAATACAGGCACTCAAATATCTAAATGATTAAAATGCTGCCTGAAATGCCAAATATTGGTATTTCTGTATATGCATGCACTTCCTGGCACTCCCTTGCATTTACTTTCTTTCTGAAACTTTTTTTTTTTTTTGCTAATATTATGATGTTATATCAGGATCAACCCCTCCTTTTATCCATTCCTTCTTCCATCCTTCCTTCTTTACTTCTATTCTTCCTCCTTCCTTTCAATTCCACAATAGAAGGCAGAGTCAGTTGAGCATGTGTTTTATTCAGTGTTTGCCCGTTTGGAAAGATCTTGGGTTCATAAAATCTTGAAAAAAGCCAGACAGCAAAGACCTTCATTTAAGTAGTAGTCAGCAACTGGATACAGCATTTACCACCCACCCCCCCTAACCCCACCCCCCCACCCCCGGCGCCCCCAAATGATGCAAATACTTTAGTGCCTGTGAATTTAATAGCTATCTGGAGCTCATTGAAGAGCCTTATCTTAGCTTTCTGGATTCAAGAAACAGACAAAAAAAAAAAAACTTTAGGGTTGAAGCTTACTAAAGAGAATACCTTGCAAAGGAGAATGCTATATTATTGCTTGTGGAACTCAAACATGTATTAAAGGAGATTGGCCCCCAAATTTTTAGCTTCTTATCCCCACATATGCCAGCCTTCAATTAATGAAATGATAACAAATTCTCAAGGGTACCTTTGCTCACCCACCCCCACATGATATATTGATAAATGTGGGTTTATTTATGTTTTTGTTTCCCTTCTTTACTTATTTTTGCCAAAAGATTTTGTCTTTGCTTGTAGGACTTCAGAATCTAAACTCCTATCATCCCGATTAAATTTGAGGAGCTATGGGATTCTAGGTCCAGGCTGTCCTGGACTTCATCAAAACTTCTTTTTCCCTGCCCACCTGTTGCTACCCCAAAACAGAACACCTGCTCCTGTTTCCTCCTTCGTGCTCGTCATCATCTACATTTTTGCTACTTCCTGTGGATTTGAGGGACAATTTCTAATAGTAGAACACATCAAATTGCCCCAGAACCTAGCATGGTGTCTGGCATAGTGTAGGCTCCTGGTAAATATTGAATAAACTCCACTGAGAACTCTGGGGAAGAAATCCACACATTTATCAGATAATTCACAAAGAGGCATATCCCTGGCAGCTAATCCAGTTAACTGTATTAAGGTAAGCTGAATCCAGAACATGTTTCAAATCATTTCTCTTCTTATAAAAGTTTCATTTAGTGGCTAGAGCACTTGTTTCTCAGCGTGTTGATCAAATGTGACTTGAGCCAGAGAGATTCACAATAAATAACACCGGGAGGCTTATGAATGATGTATGAAGCCCATCAATTTAATGATAGGTAAGGCAAAGGAGAGTGTTATTTTTTTCAGAACAGCCAATGCTTTGGGAAAGGAATGTAACCCTGGGAATATTGAATGGCTGTAACCAGTTTGTAGTAAGCTCCTGGAATGAAAAAAGTCTAAAATGTTCGACAGGTATTTGATTTTTTGTATTAATGGAGCCATTGCTTCAGATGAGCGTAAATGAAAATGGCCCATTTTTGCACCTCTAGTATACGCCCAGTGGAAGTTATATGGGATAACCGAGTGGTATTACCAGTACTAATCACTCTTTACTTGAAGCAATATTGTACATTTTTTTTGGAAACAGGATCATTCATGACTTGTTTTCTCTCGAAAGCTTAGGTTCTACATAAATCAATCAAAGGATTTATTGCATTTAGGACTCTGTGCCCAGTGCTGTGACTGTCTGTTACTGACTCCCTAGAAACTTAGATCATAATACTGTTGGGTGAAAATCACCATCAATGCTTGAAAGAGATTCCAAGTGAAGCTCATTGATTGTTGGCATCTGGGGATGGGAATGATATGGTTAGATTGGCTAATCAAAGACTGGTGGCCTCTCCCACTACATCTACTCTATTTCTGCATTTTTGCCTACAAAGCCAGTCACTCATCCTTCTGTTTATTCATTAAACAAAGGTATATAAAGCTCTCATTGTATCTGCAAGGATCCTTTTCAGTTGCAATTTAGAAGAAAATTCCAGGTGAAAATTGCTTAAGCTTCTGATGTGTTTGTTGCTGCTCTAAGTGGTCAATAAATAATTTTTCTACCATGTATTATTGTTAACAGTGTTCTTGTCTTTTCCCCTCAATAAGCTCTAAGCTCACTGAAGATAGAGTCGAAATCAGCAAATGCCTTATGAATGAATAAATCAATATTCATTCACTTTCCACATTTATTGAGCCCTAGCTATTAAAGTTCAGTTTCCTCTCAAATCCTTCTCTGCTCATAGTATGGCAACTAGAATGGCCTAGGTGACCTGTGAGAGTGGTTTCAGGAAGTGGTGAAGGCAGAAGCCAGACTGCAGTAGATTGAAGACCAAGAATGGTTGATTCAATAAAGTCTGGCAAGTGAGTACATAGGCTCTGAAGCTGAACCTTTCAAGTCCAAACCCAAACTGCCCTCATTAACTGTTGATTGTGGGATATGGGCATAAAAACAGGATTATCTCAAAGGTTATTTTAGGGAAGTGGATGTGGCGTAAGCAATTAAACTCCCGCCTACCACGTGGGAGGTCCCTGGTTCAATTCCTGCTGCCTCCTAAAGTAGAAAGTGAGCTGGCACGACAGGCAGGCGCAGCAGGCCAATGCAACAAGAGATACAAGGAGAAAAACAAAATGAGAGATACAACAAAGTAGGGAGTGGAGGTTCCTGGTGCCTCCTAAAGAAGATGTGCAAGACAGCAAGCTGATGCAACGGGCACACACAGCAAGCTGACACAGCAAGATGATGCAACAAGAGACACAAGAAGAAAAACATAATTAGAGACACAACAAAGCAGGGAACTGAGGTGGTTCAAGCGATTAGGCACCTCCTTCCCACATCAGAGGTCCCGGGTTTGGTTCTCGGTGCCTCCTAAAGAAACAAGGAAGACGAACAGATATGGCAAGTGCAAAACAACGAGGAGGTGGGGAAAAATAAATAAATAAAATAGATCTTTTAAAAAAGGTTATTATGAGGAGTGAATGAGTTCAAGTGGAGAAAATGCTTAGAACAGTGCCAGTTGCACAATCTTAAGTGCTCAATAAATCTTAGCTACAGTTTTTGATGAGTATGTGAAGACAACAAGTTGAGACTACTTTTGAGGCTTGACTACAAAAACTGGAGAGAAAATTAGACCATAATCAGATAGGGGGCAGGGATTATGAAGTTTACCTCCAGACAGGTGAACAATGAATATTTTTATATGTTGAAGGAAAAGAAGTAGTTCTTAGAGTATGACAGGCTGAAAATGTAGGAAAGAAAGGGATTAAATCGATGGAGCGATATCCTTGAGAAGGGAGAGAGAATGTGCATGTTGTGGTGGTGGTCATGGGGGATAGGATATTTCCAAAGGTGGTCAGAACAAGCCCTCCCATCCTGCATGCCCTTTGCAATGTTACTCTGTCACTCTTCCCATCACAAGGTGTCTCCTCCCCTTGCATCTGCATTATCTTTGTGAATTGCTTTGACCAACAGAACGAGGCAAAAGTGACACGTGTGATTTCAGTGTCAGGCCTTATGAGCCATTGTTCTCTACATCTTTGTTCTCTTAAAATGCCAAGTTACCATGTAAAAAAGTTGACTACCCTATGAAAGAGAGGCAATGTAGAGGCCACAGTCAAGGTCATGAAAGACCCGAGGAAAGATAGAAGCAGGCAACTCCCGCGCAGCTCAGCCATCCCAGCAGAGGCACCAGTGATGTTAGATGTTAGACAAGCCAACCTGAATAGCCCTGAGTCAGTCGCCCCAGCTAGCACCATATGGAATAGAGACCAATCATTGTCTCTGAACCTAACTGTGCTGGATTGAATCACGTACCCAACAAAGGATACTTACTTCATCTGCATTCTTGTGGGTGTGAACCCATTGTAAATAGGACCCTTTGGAGATGTATTACCAGTTAGGGTGTAGACTCATTTGTGAATAGGATCATCTAAGATCTTATTTAGATGTGGCCCAACTGAATCAGGGTGGGCTTTAATCCATATTACTGGAGGCCTTAAAAAGAGAAGTCAGAGATGGACACAAGAAGAAGCCAGAAGTCAGCAGAAACCAGAAGAGCAGACACAAGGAGAGAAAGATCTCCATGTGCCAGGAGGTAGAGAGATAAGACAGGAAACTCCCAAGAATTGCAGCAAGCCAGCACTAGGACACTACAGACTTCTGGAAGAAAGCATGGCCTTGCTGATACCTTGATTTGGGACTTCTGGCCTCTGAAACCCTGAGCCAATAAATGCTTGTTTAATCCAACGCATTGTGTGGTATGTATCATAGCAGCCCGACAAACTAAAACATGTGCCCACAGTGCAGAAATGTGAACAAATAAATGGTGGTTGTCATTTTAAGCCACCAGGTTTGAGGAGCTTTATTATGCTGCAATAGAATGTGAAGGGGAAGAGTCATGAGACAGGGAGACAAATTAAAAGACCACTGAGATAAGCCAGGTGTCAGGAGCTGTTGCATAAGGAAAGAGAAGGAGGGGAGAGAATGGTAGGAGGCAAGGTTCAGTAAGACCTGGTGATTGGATCAAGGGGCAAAGCAGAAAGACACATAAAAGATTATTATGAAACTCAGTGTCTGGGAAAATAATGTTATTGTGTATAGCATATGGTCTACATAAAGAACTGAATTTTTGAGAAAGATAAGTCCAGTTTACCATCATTATTTTTTTGAAGTGACAGCACAACTTCCACATAAAAATGCTCCATTAGCAGCTGGAGATACAGGCTGAGGATGGAGTCTGGCAGGAACTGTTAGAGGTTTCAAACAAAAAGATGCAACCAGCTCTCCTTCCTTTTGTTTCAGGCTCAAAGGTATTTTCTAACTCCTTTCTCCTATATTCAGTAGCAAAGGTGAAGGCATCAAGTAAAGAGGAAGGGAGAGAGAAAGGAGAGGGAGAAAAGGGCATAAGCAAAGAGAAAAAGCCAACGTGATCTCCAGGGGGAATGTACCTTATTTTAGTTACACTTCTTGGAAGCTTCACTGCTTAACTAAAAATAAGGAAAGCAATATACACACACAGCTACAAGTATCATTATTCAAAGTTCTCCCTATATATAGCACGAAACAAAAATAAAATCCCCAACCTTCGCTTTTTCAATCACAATGAACATGTATAAGAGATGCTTTCCTTTTATGGATTCTTAGAATCTTCACAATGGGTACTGTTGTGTTCTAAGCAGGATGGCTCAGCTTTGTGTCTGCAGAAGGAGTAAACTGAGAATGCTGAGGTGGTGAAGTTTTACTTAGCCGGTAGTGCTATGATGTCCCACTCACTGAGTTGTGCAATATTTATAAAAAGAGTGAAAAATAAAATGAAATTCTAAAGGAGGCAGAATTGTGTAGACACGCCACAGTATTGTGCAAAGATTATGTGCTCAAGTCAGCTAGACCGGAGTTCAAATCCTTGTCGCATCACTTAATAATCATGTGAACTAGATATGTATTTAACCCTTCTGAGCCTGTCAGTTCCACTGTAAAATGGGGAGATTACTGTCCACCTCGTAGGGCTGTATTGAAAAGTAAACGAGATATTATACGTGAAGCACTTGGCACAGGCTGGCACCTGGTATACGATAAGGGCACCTTAAGTGACAACTAAAGGCATTAGAAGTAATATTAATGTAGGACCTTCCCACATTCCCATATATGTCTTACCATTGGATTGTTTTCTAGGAATGTGAGCAATACAATGAAATGAGGCCTGACTGCATTTTAGTCAGTCATTTAAATGGAACAAATATTTAATATATCCATATGTAATAACAGGTCATTTTATAATCTATAAATTTCATTATGATTTCCTTCCAGGGGACAATTCTGTTGTTTCATAGAATTTTTTAAAAACTTTTAGGCAAACCCCAATTGACAAGCTCATTCCACCTTATTTCACTGTTCCTCATTCTGATTGTAAGAAAATAAACAAATCCTCTAATGCAGGAATTGGCAAACTTTTTCTATAAAGGAGCAGAGAGCAAATACCTTGAGATTGCAGACCACATAAGATCTCTATCACAAGTTCTTCTCTATTTTTTTTTATAACCCTTTAAAAATGTAAAAATCATTCTTAGCATGCACAAACTGGGCCACGGACATATTTGATACACAGGATATAGTTTGCAGTTCCCTATTCTTGTGTGTAGAGGGATTTATATTACTTATTCCTAAGGTACTTAGGCCAATAAGTATTGAGATTAAAAAATGAAAACATATATTAAGTAATAATATTTAAATGATTGATTTTCTGATTCAGGCATATGTTGGGCTTAAATAAGACCACCAATCACTTTCCTTGATGGTATAGGGCCTTTTTCATTGAAACACAGTGAGTTTAGCTATGATTTTGGGGACTGGGGACCGTTCCGCACGTTAGTTCTGAACAATATCCTTGGGCTTTGCACAGATTTCTTTCTCTTTCTCAGAGGAGTGGTTTGGATACAGGATTTTATGGCATCAGGCATAAACTGTCATTAAAATCCTAAACTGAAAGGTGTACTCCACGTTATGAAAATGAGCAGCTGGTCAGCCCCAGACCCTTGTCCTCCCTCAGCTCCACTTGATTTGTGTACACACAGCTTGAATGGCCCTTCATGATAAGGAGTTTTAGGACATTTTCCTATCACCCCTTGGGAGGGAATTTCTCCCCAGTGGTTAATTGTAAGCCTCAGGAGTCTCTCAGCCCCTGGCCCTGCCTTGGCTTCTGACATTCATTGGGGCCGGGGGTGAAATACTATCCTTGCAGCCATGATCTAGGATTGTCTCCATCTTGTCTCTCTGATTTGTGTCCCAGGATGCTACCCTAGAGATACCTGCATAGTATCTTTTTTTCTCCTCTTTGCACAATTGTTGAATCAAAGTGGGAAATGTGTAAGTGCGATTTTAGTATTTTTAAAATTCTATGTATTTGAAGGTTTTCATAATAAGAAGGCAGAATTAAAAAGCTGAGTCAATACTTAAAACAGTACTTTCTTTCCTGTCTTTATTTTCCACTGACTACAAAGGTAGAGAAAAATGGGAAGAATTTTAAAACATCATCATACCTAAAACTGCTTATCCCTGGACATGTTGAGAGCAGATCACTTTCTTTTCTTTTAATCCAGCCAAGTTTTTGTTGAACCTGTATTTTTTGTTTAAAGAGACAGATGGTACCATGCGCACAATCTGAATCTCCCAATCACGACTGCTACTGCTCCCTTAGCACCCTGAGAGCATGGCAGGCAAAGGGGTGCCTTGGCTCTGTGAGCCAAGCTGGCCCAGGAGGATTCCTTTTGTGTAGGCTGGTCATAGTACAACCTAGGGCCTGGAGCAAAATCAAGCAGCTTCCTTTGTTTCTTTTACCCTGAACCCAAAATGGAGTCTGGCCTTTGGCATCTTACTTCTTCAGTACTGTGGGAAGGCTGGCTCAGAAAGAACACATTCGTCAACGAAGAGAAGCAGCTCAAGAGCAAGAGAGCCCAAGCACATTTGTCCCAGTGCCTAGGACCCAGCTGACCTGGCCTGCCTCTCCTGGCCTTCCCGGAACCCTGTCTTCCAGGTGTTCTCAGGGGAAGGCTTGCACCAAGGGAGAGAGCACCTTGCATCCTCCACTCACTGATTCATACAGAAATTCATCCACTCAGAACAGGTTTATTAAGTGCATTATTATGCCCCAGATATTGTTTCAAGCACTGGAAACAAAGCAGTGTACTTGAGAGACAAGGTCTCGATTATTTTACTTCACACTTTTTTCTGGAGGAAATGCCTCCAAAGATACCACTCTTTTGTGGGCTCTGTCTTTGATCATTTTTGTTCAGCATCATGAAAGCTTTTGTTCTGTGACCAAGGAAATGTCTTTGAACCAGACCAATCCATAGCATGGTCCCCTTTGGAGGAGTAAGTAAGGAGGAGTGGTGCAAAGGAGCTGTAAGTTTCTTTGGCCACCCAGCCCTGCTTTTTTTGTGCTGGATTAGCTCTGTCATTCCTACCTCCCTTCAAGTCTGGGAAGTATGTACAATTTTGTGTGTTCCATCTACCAACCACCTCCAATTCTTTTCTTTTTGCCTAATTGTTTTAGTTTGCTAAGCTGCTCAAAGCAGATACCATGGAATGCATTGGCTTTAACAATGGGAATTTATTAGCTCACAAGCTTACAGTTTTTAGGCTGAGAAAAATGTCCGAATCAAAGCATCATCAGGCGATGCTTTCTTCCCAGCTGCCAGCAATCCTGGACCCCTCAGTCATATGGCAAGGTGTCACTTGGCAGTATCTGCTGGTCTGTTCCTTCTCTTCCAAGTTTCCCTGCTTTCAGCTATGAAGCTTCTGTAGCCTTTCTCTCTCTCTCCATATTCATCCCATTTATAAAGGACTCCAGTAAGAGGATTAAGACCCACCCTGGGCCACACCTTAACTGAAGTGACCTAATCAAAAGGCCTTACTTACAATAGGTTTACACATACACTAATGGATTAGCTTTAAGAAAATGATTTTCTGGTGTATATACCATTTCAAACCACCACACTTGTCATGGACCAAATTTCCTTTTAGTCTGCATTGTGAGCTTTAAAATTAAGTCTCAGACTATTTGGGCCCAGGGTTGTCCCCATGGTTTCAAGCCATTCTTCACTTCCTTTGCAGTTGCCATCTTTACTGTGTCATGGCAGTCAAATGTTAGTTTTGTTTGGGGGCAGGGAACTTGTTTACTGCATAGTTAGGCCACCTGCTGTGACCTTTTCTCCCTTCTGAGATTCCTCCTGACTTATGTTCTGTAGATATTCAATTGACTCCCAGGCTGAACTAACTCTTGTCCTGTGTTTGGTGTATCCAGGCTTTTCTGCTCTGATATATGCACTTAAGCTAATTTCTAGGAGAGAAGAGAGAATATTTTGTATAATTGCTTGTGTTTTTGTATCAGTAGAAGGGGTTACTCCAGGAAGTAAGTTGTTGAAGGTCATTGGATTTAAGGAGAGACAAAGTCAAGAGTCTTCCCTTTTCCCTAAACCTCCCATATCCTCAAACAGTCAAACACGATCCTGGCTATTCACCATTAATTTCTTCTTGACAAGTCAGTGAGGATACCTGAGTATGTGTATGTCAACCCCTTATTATCCATATCCACCCCTTTTCCTGGTCAATCTACCCATAAAAAAGTCACAATTTTTTTTTCCGATAACATTTTGACCTGGAGTTAGTGAAGTTGTCTGTAGCTGTTGGTTGATAAAAGCAATAAAACTGACAGCACCCATATCTATAATTAAATGTGTGAAACCAACAAAGGTGCATAATGGAGAAAAGATATATTTTTTTCTTTATGGGTCGTGTTGTGACATCAATTTGTGTTAAATGATGAGCATGACATTTCCTTTGCTTTTTTGCCCATTTTTTGAATGTCCCAATCCACTAATTATATTTTATTTTGTTTTGTTCTTTGTTTATTTGTTTTTTTTTCCTTCTCTCTTTTTTTTTTTTTTTTTCCCCCTGAGTTTCCTTATGTTTGTTTCTTGCATGTAAGCTTATCACACTTGTTTCTTTTTCCTAGTAAGTGTATTTGATTATTTTATGGACTAAATGTTCATGGAGGATTTGGATCACAGAAGGGTTACAATGGGTACTGCGGGGGATTATTGGGGGGAAGGTGTCTGGGGGGGGTTTCGTGGGGATTGGTTCAACCGAATATACATGAAAGATATACAAAATCATTCAAAGGATCGGGGGATGGGGCATGGTCACGATGGGTGGATAATCACACAATAAATGAGGGAATCTGAATTCTTAGCCTGGAGAGCTCTGCCACAATCTCCAAGGGAGCAGCAATAGTCCTCTGAGTGTAAGGACAGTGCCTGTCAAAATAGGATGACCCATCCCACCCACCATATCCATGGGATATAAGCCCTCTCTCACTTGGAGTTGGAGTGGACATCACCATCCCAGTCGCCTCTGGATTGGGGGAAGAACTATGGACTAGAGTGGACTTGATGGTATTCTCTTGCTCACATATGGTGATTCTTGCAATGCAAGAAATTATAACAATGAGGTGGAGCCAGTGGCCACTTGACAGTTTTTGGGTTGGGAGGGGATGAGCAGTTGAAATACAGGGGCTTCTTTGGGAGTTGGAGGTTGTCCTGAGTACTGTTGTGGCAATGGATGTAGGCCATTTTAAATCAGCACACACCACTCATAACTGAGTGGGAGAGAGTGTGGTCTACAGTGTGAACTGTGGTCTATGGTTGGTGGCAAGGCTCCAGGATGTGTAAGTTCATTGAGGTTGGTGGGCCACACTATGGGAGATGTTTGTGTTGGATGTGGTGGGAGGTGTGGGAGGTGGGCAGCATGGGAATCCCAGTGGGTTCCGTGTAATATTTTGAGTAATCTAAGCACCTCTTAAAATATATGTATATATATATAAAAAAAATAAAAATAAATTTCCAAAAAAAAAATAAATAAATAAAGTGACAGAAACAGGTAAAAAAAAAAAGAATGGATACAAGATCCTATCCAAGTCAGACCATGAACACAATCCAGACACACCAGTTCAGATGGTCACAGTGTCTTACTAATGCCCACATAATGATCAAAGGACATGAGATGAGCTCAGAGATCTCCATGCTACCAAAGTAGTGGGTTGCAAAGACCTGAGTCAAGTTCCCAGTATAGGAAAATATGTTATTCTAGCAAGGGCTTCCACAATCAGTGACCATGGTTGTAGAGAAGAGGCATTATCAAAGACATGTAGAATAGAAAGAAGCACACAAAATATCCAATGGTCCAGATTGTCTTAACTGCCACAAAAATGAGATATTTCCCTAATAAAGATCACAAGTTAAAAAATCAAGAAACTGCAAACACTGCTTTCTGTTTCCCTGAATTCTATGTCAATCCAAGCAGAATGAATTCACCCACACTCTTTTTCATTGCCATATGGGTAACTATAGGTAGAATTCATTTGAAAAAATTCAGTCTTCAGAGAGAAGAAAAGAAGTGAGAACGTAAGATTAGTGACCTAAACTCTGAATTCCTTTGTTCTGCTCCATGCTCTGTTAACTGATTTTGGTGCATATCAGAATCCCATATGAATCCTTATAAATTATAAATGTCCATGCCTCTCCAAGATTTATCTATTGATTCAGAAATTCACTGTATTGGACTAATGCATTTACATTTTGGAACAAAAGATAATGTCTTTCAGAAATTCATTCCTATCAAAATTGATAAATGCAGAGCTTGTTTTTTCCTTGGACAACAGAATAAATTGCTTCAACAAAGTAATTGAAGATACCTACACAACTTTATTGGGAGCTTTTGTAAGAATTTTAAAAAGAGATCATTTTATACCCATACCTACACACCCTCATACAAACATATATTTCATGCATTACATGTTTAGCTACATGCTTTGAAATTTTAAAACTATTATTCCAGTAAAACAAATCACTAATATTGATAAAGAATCCCTACTGAAGAAAATAAGCTCAGTTCAGTTCACTGATTCCTGAGTCTTTTTACACCTGACCACTTGAATATCTTGGGTGGAATATGCTTTACAAAGGATCTATTTTATCTACCTTTTCCCTTGCCAGAATATCTCAGCTATAGTGATGGCCCTGACAAAACAGAAGTATGGATAACAATTTGAAGTTTCCATAATGGAGTGCAACTATTCCTTAAATTCTTCAAATTATCTCATTAACCCTATGTGGTTAATGTGGGTAGAACTGAGTTTCTCTGCTTTTGAATTCACAGTGGTATACAATTTCCAATATTCCAATAACATAAGTTTTGCTGTACTTATACATGCCCCATTATATCCTGAGTTCCTCAAAATATTTCTTTTAAAACCATGATTTGAGAAAATCTCATAATTGCAACACACCATTTTATGATGTTTTATGATTTTTCTATGTTAGATCTGTGTTCATATATAGTTTTGTATATATAGAGTTTATATAATGGAAATAATAATAAAATACTATTTAATATTGTGATTTTCAATTAGAATTATTAAAAGCTCTCTTCCTATATTGTTATAATTTCTGTATTTAATTATAAATTTAAAGGTGTGATAATGCATATATTTTATAAAAGCATTTGTTTGACCATTTGTTCATTTTATGCTATCTCCAATTTTCACTGTCATAATTAACAGTTCTATAAACAACTTTACCATAATAAAAAAAAAAAAAAAAAAAAATGATGAGCATGAGAACTTAGATTTGCTTTTCATTATGATGCAAATTAACATCCAACTACTGAACAGAAGTAGATTTGCATAAGAGTTACCATGATCAATAATCATCTGTAATTCATTTTACATAGATAAATTAGAATCTCCAGTGATAAGAAACAATATTTATTCTCTGCATTTCTGAAAAAAAAATTAAAATGATAACTATTTCTTATAACTGTATCTCAAGACTGGCCTTAATCATTGTACATGTGGCTTTCCTTATCTGATCTTAAGTTTCCCTTAAGTGTGAATGTGAATTAATGCCAACATGGAACTAAGGATTTAAAATGGAATTACAAGATGATGTTGGTTACACAGAAGTCAGGAAATTATAGATTTGAAGTGTACCACAATGCCATCTAGTCCATTCCCTTGGGTGGAATATACAGTACCTCTAGCTGCTTATCATACTTGACGATCTTCTAAGAAGAAATTGAACCTTCAGAAATTGGCTTTAAGACTCAGCCCCTAACTTACCCCAAACACTAGTTCTTTCTCTTTTTAGTAGTGTATATATATATATATATATATATATATATGTATAAAATCTCAAAATAACATGTTTGTTATTTAGAGGTGATAATGACAGGTAACCACTATCTTTTTTATTACCATGCAAATATTGTATATAACAATAGTGCCAACCACAATCAAAACACCATTTATTAAGTGTTTAAATGAGCTAGACACTCTTCCAAGCACTTTTCTTAAAAATCAGTATTCTATTATTATCCATTGTCTTTATGAATGAAGAAATAGAGGTTTAGAGAAGAGAAATAATTTGCACGGCTCCACAATCTGTAAGTGGCAGAGCTGAAATTCAGACCAAGAGCATTTACTCCAAATCCTCCTGACCCTGCAAGGTTGTATGATAATGGGTATCTACTGAGAAACCATATTTCAACCCCCTCCATGCTTTCTGAGCTCCAGATTAATTATTTCCAATTTCTAATGTTTTGTTACAGTGTCATATTCTAGCATTAGTCATTTACAGAGATGTATGGTGTACTATTTATTTTAAATCTACACATATCGAGAAAATAGACCTAACTAAAAAAGCAGAGGAAATTAAAGTAGTTGCAATTTCCTGACTATTAAGCACTATAATATGTTGCTAAAGGAAGTTGGAGAATTTTCTTAGTGAAAATCTGTAAGAACAGCAAACACAGGGTTTCAACAAATTCTAAACTAGACCCCAAATTCCTGATTTTGTAAAATAAATGGTTTAGACTATGTGATCTCCCTCAGGTCTCCTCCAACCCTAAAATCCCATGTGTTTAACTTTTAAGTAAGATTTGGTATGATAACCTTTCAAGGTCCTTTTTAGACTTCTGCTTTTATGCTCGAATGTTTCTTGACTATCTTTGATTCGGCTCCACATTCTTGAGTTTCTTTCACATGGAGATCTCACAAGAGCTATTATTTAACAGTATCCCAAATGTGCAATGTACAGAATTAAATACAACTATGCGTTTAGGACCTCAGCAATCATAGTTCATGAGCGTTATGTGTTCATCCTCCTATTTGATTAAGATTAAACAACAAGATGATAGTCCTCATTGTATAACATTTTAAAGTGCATTGTATATATGACAAACGGGCGCTTATAAATGCATTAGGCATGCTTATTTTAATATCTAACCATATGCAAAAGTTCTAGAAATATTTTACATGCAAATGTCTGGGTCTCCACCGGGGCCCATAATAGAAATCCATACTCTGTGACTTCAAAGCCTTAGTCTCAACAACTAATCACCTGGCTGTTTCCAAATCAAATTTCTTCAAACAAATCAAAGGCATTTGTCCTACCCAAGAACCAAGTTCTGTGGCAAGTTTGACATTTTAAAATCAAGCTGCTTATTGAGATATTCATGCACTGAAAAAGGCACCCAGAATTTCTTTCAAGGGATGAGAAACACCTTTCTTCATGCTCCAATGACTCAGAAATTTGTCAAAGGGAATTTTATCAAATTTCTTCAAATACAAAAAAAAAAAAACCCACCTTTGTGGCAAGAGCCAGCATTTGAAATTTCAGCCCAAGAGATCTTTCATTTACTGAAAAATTATGAGCCCCTGCGAATGCACTTCTTTTGGAGTCATAATCACTGTGTTGCTTTTGTGTTGTTAACAATAACGCTGATTAAGAGGAGGACAAAAGAGGAGCAATTCCACACACCAATATTAGGTGGCTTCACAAAATAGGAATATTTAAATACTGCAGCTTTTGTGGTGAGTAGAATAAAGTGCCCAATTTCCTGGGAAAAAGAGTAGAAAAGAAATCAGTAATGATAAATAATTAATCTTTTCCCCATCCTCCTCTATGCAAGGTACTGTGCCAGGTCCTTTACATGCATTGTGTCATTTAATCCATCCATTTGAGGAGGTGCTTTCACTATAGCATTTTCACACATGAAAAAGCTGAGGTTAAGAGAAGTTGAGTAACTTTGATCGAGGTCACCCAGACCAAACCCAAAGCCCTTGTTCTTAATTGCTCAACTGTGTTGCTGCCTCCTCTAAGAGAAGAGTAGAACAAGGAGCCCTGGAAAGGAGGTAACTAAGGCACAGGATTCCAGGGTGGGCTTCCAACTACCGGTTCTCCAGGACCCAGATCCACCCACTGAAACAGACCCCACACTTAATAAATATTTGCAGAATGAATGAATGCAAGACAATTTTCATGACATTTTGGTATTTAGAGCTCCATTAGTCATCCTTTCTAGCACATTCTGCCATCTTTTAGTTGTCCATGATTCTATAGTGCAGCCTGACTTCCATTCCTAGATCATGTCTATACATATTTGTGCAGTTGGCAAAATGGCTGTTTGGCAGCCTCTGCCCTATCTTGTTCTTTGCTATTTCCCCAGACCACATTGTCCATGCTGACCACTGGCCTTCCAGAGCTCCACAAATTTCAGGACAAACCCCACTTGTGAACTTTATGTGATCATCTTTCTTTTCCCTTCCCTTCCCCTTCTGCAATCAAAATTTGTCTTTCCAGAGTCAATCATTTGTTTGCTTGTCTGCCTTCCCCTTTGTACAGTAAGATCTGTGAAGATAGGAGCTGCATCCATTATGTCCAGTGACCAGCGTGGTCCCCAGATTAAAGCAGTTGATCAGTCAACATTTGTTACCAAAATTATGAACAAATGCATGGATAGATGAATGCTTTCCACTGCAAATCTTACTTGTCAAGATTACAGCTAATTAGATAAGAACCATTAATAATTATTATTATTATGTATTTATTTGGAAGAATTGCTTTAGTAAGCTTTATGGTTTCCAAAGTTGTGGGTGTGTGTATATATGAAACTAACATGTTTTACATTTGCTCAATAAATATTTATTGAGTACCTATCCTGTCCTGGACATTGGTGTATATTATTGTTGACCATGATGCAAACTGCAACTTTTGTCTTCCACCATTGCTTTAATATATTTAGAGAAGGGTTTTCTTTCCTTGGTCCTGAATGAAAATTCTAGCAGGTTCCATAGTTTCTCTGCTCACTCATGGGTATAGATAATCCTTAAGGTCACAAACACAATCTCAGTTGATTAATTATAATGTCCAGAAGCATGGAATAATCAAAACTCAACTTGAGTTAACATTAAGTCTTGTCCTCAGGTGGAGCCCTGCAGTAAGGGAGGAGGCATGAGACTTAGGCTCTTTCTCTACTTTCTCCCTGTACTCTCACCCTGCTCACTTTTTTCCTCACCTCTTAGCTACTGTTTCAGATGCTTCCAACTCAGGGTTAAACAAGCATATGGGAAAAAAGGTAAAAGATGGAATCATAGTCTTCCCAGTTGTCAGCCTCTCTGAGACTGGCAAATTGTTCAAGCTGATGTACCTGTTTGAGGGAGATTTCATGGGTTCGTCAGAGGTTCCCCATTGGGACCCTTCTTCTAAGTACCCTTCCCTAGGCATACATATCTATTCACTCTAGGTGATCACTTGTGGCTCTTCCATGAGCCCTTGAGAGCTAGAGGGTATGTCTCCAGCCTCTGTGTACACCTTCTAAGCAGTCTTCTAGGAATGATGTGAGAAAATCCCACACTTGCTCTTTCTCCTCCGTGGCCCAAATCTGTTCCTTGGAAAACATTCACATTGCTGCCCCGAAAGACTCTGGGAGGGTAGGCTGGTCAACACAGAAGCATACATGGCTCTATACCAGCTAGTCACTCAGCCCTTCTCCCACTCTTTAGGCTACTTTAGGCTGCTTTAGCTTTCTCAGGGGCTAGTCAGGCAGTTTTCTGGATCTCCTGACCAGGAACCATAGCTCACATATCTCCCTGTGTTCTCTTTGTAGAGTTCCCTCCCCAAGGTTGAGTGAGGTAGAAGTGGGAGGTGGACACTCTTAGTATTGCAAGAGCTTTCTGATGAAATTCCTTCACCTGGCTCTCCTCCTCACCACACTCCAAACCACCCTGGATTCTTGAAGTGGGTGCGTAAGTTCTAGATCCCAGGAAGTTTTTTTTTGAAAATATGCACATGATGGATTGGCCTTAAAATTTCTCATCTATTTTATTTTGTGGGCTCTATAGGCACTTCAATTTTTAGCATATTGTTATAGGAATGGGGGAAGGGAGGGTGATTGTCTATACACATATGTGTGTGTGTGTGTGTATTTATTTGTATATTATATGTATATGTCTCTCAAGTAAGTTGAACATAGATGATTTATGGAATATATTAATAAAACTACTTTATCACTTTTCCCTCTAGAATATTTTCAATTCTTCCTCTGTTCCTGGATGAAAACTCAACTTGAGTATTCCCATGGCTTTTCTGATACCTCTTAGGTAATAAAAAGTATTCAAGTCCCTTTAAATAACAAAATATCATCACAATTTGGCAATTTAAATGTCCAGTCCCATGTCTGTACTCCATTCAGAATTGCAGTTACTCAGCCTCCTCTCACTGGGCCAGCAGCCTGGGAGTGTGAAACCTCTTGTTTCCTTTCTCTTTCTTGCTCCTGTCTGAACTAGGTAGTTGATATTTACGGCCCATAGGGAGCAAGAGGTAAGGCAGAGAGGCATGCTTTCACATGACAGTGCTTTAGTAACCTGACTTCATGCCTTCTGGGCCAGACATTTGTTAAATCTTTTTCTCTCATGGAACACTTTCAAGGGTACTTTGGAACCCCTCCTTCCATCCCCAATGGTGGGACCCTCCCACCTACATGGTTCTCTTGCACAGGTAGTGCATTTTTCCTCTGAGTAGTTGTTTTCTCTTTCCACAGTCTCTAGGAATGAAGAGTCCACCTCCAGCTTCCATCTCAAAGGCCCTATTAAACAGGATGGTGCTCACACATCACTCCACTTCCCTTGTTTACATGGTCTATATTTAGTGTAAGAGAAACTCTCACACACCTTATACCCCAATTAACTCTGGAGAACACTTTATCTCCTAGTGTTGCTGCTAGGATTTAGATGCCAGTTCAATGCATCCACCCACCTGCAGGGGACAGATACCAAATGTCCAAGTGGTCCTGTCGAAGTCCTTTTCACTTGACTAGGAGAGTAAAGGGACAAGCATTCCTTTGGGAAGGGACCTCACAGCACAGTCTTCCTAAAGAAATTCCCCTTCCAATTCTTTCTTCTTGAAAACTTTTTATATATTCAGTGTGGCTGAATTGCTTAATAAAATCTATGTAATTGGTATTAGTTGTGTCTGTTCCAAGTCCTACAGTCTGATCTGTCTCATAGTTCACTTTGGTATCTGATATCTGTGAAGCTGGGTGTTCAGCCAAAACTTCCAATTTAGCGTCTAGATATCTATATTCAGTTTGGTGCACAAAACTCTCCCATGGCATCGACAGCAGAGATCATATTATTATTCCTCTTTGACAGATGAGTAAACTAAGGTTCAGACAAGTCAAGTAATCTGCCCCATGGATGGTTAGATTTTCCAACTCCATGATCCATGCTGTTTCCCTGCCAATGAGTAAGCATGTTGTCCTTCCTAAGAATGGTCTGGAGGCCCAGTGAGTTGAGGAATAGGTTCTATAGCTTACAGAATTACCAGGAGATCCTTACACCAAATAAATAAGATAAGATACATAATTGGTGGAGAGTAAAATAAAATAAAATAAATAGTAGATCTAATGATGCTTTAGAATTAAGTAGACTTAGGTGATGAAAATAGGCTTACATAAAAAAATAAAAATAAGAACTAAAAATATGAGCATAGTGAAAATTTAAAAGAAAAGAAACCACCATGTATTAATGCAAACTATATATTTGATTATTTGATAATAAAGGCTTAATGTGGCTTTTCTACACATGAAAGAGAACTAATTAGTAGTAGCTTAACAACAACAGTGTACCCCACCAGTGCCATACAAAGTTTCTTGGGACACCAAACCACCATCCATGTTGTAATACCACAGTAATACAAGGAAGTCGATGTTCAAGGCTAACTTGGGCATGGAAGTAGGCCACAGGGAACTGCCCAGTGCACAGTGTAACTACCCTGGGGGAAGTAACGGGCAGGATCCTAGAACAAATAAATAGGAGGGGAGGGAAGGGGGGTGTCTAAATAAATCTGTAGGTCTAAGCACATGGTTCTGAGAAGTTTGGGGATACTGCAGATCAGTTGCAGGATAATGTCAGTAATGTCATTTATAAACCATGTTTCTTCACCTGTTTGAACAATTAGCTGCTTTTCATGAGTGGAGAATCATCTCTTGGTGCCCTGGGAATGGGGCAATCTAAGTCATTTCTAACCCAAATCTCTTCCTTCACCCTGAGGGCTGGCCTGCTGGTGGCATATGGGAGGATATGGAACAGAGAGTTGGCATCTTCGCCCTTTTGTTGACTTATTTTTAAAATACCATTTTAGACCCACTTTTATACTTCATTTTACTCCCCATCAAGCTCAATTTTAGACTTTTTTCAATTGCTTATATCATTGAATGGTGTCTTTGGAAGTTAAGAACATCTGTTATGAAACTACTTGTGCTGGATGCTTTTCAAATAGCTAGAGAGGCAGATGCTGCCATGTAAACTTGGCAAAGTCCAAAAGACAAAATCTACAAGCACACCAAGTCTAGAGAAACCGATGAGGGACTGGTACTACAAAGTACCTTTGGAGTGGGACTTTTAAAATGAGGGAATTTAAGGGGTGCCAGAAGTATAAATAGGCCCTAGAATGAAAGAAAGACCCAAAAAACTATGGCTTTAATCCCTTTGCCCCTGGACTTTCTGTTCAAGCCTGCTCTTCACTCCTGATTTTGGATTGTGGTCTCAGTGTACTGATTCCTGATTTTGATTAACCATTTCTCAAACGTGACTCTTCTAGTTTTCTAAAACCTGAGCCTTTCTGGACTATCCAAAGAGAATGTCTGGTTCTTTCATTTTTAAATAGAATTACAGATATCGATGTATTTTCAATTCTTCAGAATAAAAGACAGTGTATACAATGAGTCTGATTTCTGTCTTTTTGGTGTTCAGTTTAGTTTGATTAGTCTGATTTTTAAAACGTGTTTAACATGTGTTCATTTATTTATTTAACTATCTTTGTCACTTTAGCAAGTGGGTATATAGTAAAGAAACAGAGGTTTTGAATTTAGTCATAAGGAAGATTTTCAAACCTGCATCAACAAACTTATCAGGAATCTCCCAAATCTGAAAATGTTACATCTATGCAGGGCCATTTCCTTAGTGGATATGAACAGGCTCATGTAGATGTCCCGTGTCTCCAGATTGTTCCCCTTTCTCATCAGACACCCTTTATCATCTCTGTGCAGGCCCTTCGTAAGGTTCTGCTAAGTATGTCTCAATCTCGGCAGCTCTATACAATTTTTCAAATAGTAGAAGATCTTGTCAAGAAACGTCTTGGTGTCTTAGCACATGTTGACTCTATCTTGGCAGCAGGATTTCTGAGCACATTTCTGGTGCCATGTTCCTAATACATTCAAAGTCTATTTTGAGGGCTAAGTGATATCCTGACCACATCCCATGCCGCCTTAAATATCTAGTAATCGCAATACTGATATTTTACTAGGAAATCTCATTTTTAGGTAAAGTTGCTTTTCTTTTTTGGAAGAAATTTTGGTATTTATTAAGTCACTTAAGCCTCTTGGAATAAGTTTTACAATGCATTTGTTTAATCACAAACACTAACTGAGTGTATACTGTGTGTGTGCAAGGTAAATTTTCTGAAAATAAATTCACTATTATTGGAGAAGATTGTGAGAATAACAGTAGACTAGCCACTGTATTATTGTATATGAATTTGGCATATGTGTAAGGGTAGGATTTTTAGTTCTGGTTGGGACATATGCTATGGCTGTCTTTGTGATCTCAAACAATGTTGTGAAAAGTCTCATGTGTTGGGTAAATAACGATAAATACCCAAATTTGCCAACTTAATAAGTAAAAACGATTCCCCATTTACGTCACAGCCCAATAAAATTGGAGAGACTTTCCTAGGTATTTCAATTCTAAGTTGTAGAATCCAGGCTCCTTCCATATGTTTACTGATAAATCTTAAAATCAATATGTATCTCATTGTACTTCAGGAAGGAAGGGGATATAAAATCAACACCAAAAATATATTTATATAATTGGCTCCTGTAGCTTGTATGACCTTAGACAAATCATTTCATACCATTGAGGATCTCCTTGGAAATCAGTGGGATAGGACTACAGGTTGAAATTAGAAATTAAGGGAAGCGGATGTGGCTCAAGTAGTTGGGCATCTGTCTACCATATGGAAGGACCTGGGTTCAATCCCCGGGACCTCCTGGTAAAATTTTTAAAAAGGTGAGCAGGCGAGCCATAGGCCCGTGCAGGTGCATGGCAAGCCAGGCCCACCAAACCATGCAGCAAGATGACGCAACAAAAGAGAGATGCAGGGCAGAGACAAGGTGAGACACATCAGAAACCAGGAACTGAGGTGGCGCAAGTGACAGGGTGCCTCTCTTCCACTTCAGAGGTCCCTAGGATCAAATCCTGGTGAAGCCTAGAGGAGAAAAATGAGAAGAGAAGGCAAGAAACAGACACAGAAGATCATCCAGCAAATGGATACAGACAGCAAGTGGGGAGGTGGGGTGCAGGACTCATAGAACTGTACACCAAAAAGGGAAAAGAAAAAAAAAGAAATTAAACTTACAAAAGACTTTGTTACTTGGGGAGTCTTCCTTAATGAAGAACTTTGGCAATAAGGACTTCTTATTCTGGTATAGCAGAGGAAACCCTCCAATTGAGTTTTAAATTCAGGTGTCAAAATTTTCTCATTGAGCTGGGTAACATAAGCGGATTAATTAATCAGCCTGGGCCTACAGTTGAAACTGAGGGTTTTGGCCTCACTGATTTTTCTGAGATCACTTCCAAATGAAAATCGCAGTTATTATAATTGGACCATCATCTCTTTATATTTGATGTCTTCACTAGGGGACTCTGAGTTCATTTTCATCTTTGTTCATTATTTCAATTTGTTAGCATTGTTGCCGTTTTCTGAGCACCACACAGAATGCAGATTTGCTCAGATGAATTCCCAAGAACTTGTATTAGGAACACTTAGAACTAGCCCAGACAGACACTTACACATGCCCAGTGTTCCAAGGAAGTCATACAGACATTGCCTCCAAGATTCTCCACCTGCTACTTCTTTGCTCCAACCCCAAGAAAAGCCACTCATCTTGAAAGGTTTCCTTTCCTGTGGAGCATGAGGTATAATTAAATTGTGTCCCGGCAGTGAAGGTTCCTTAATGATGATGAGCCAAAACTAATTGTATTGATTTGTTTATTACTGGCTTAGGAGGCTCATCAAACAAATGGACTGAGACTATTTCCATATTCTTATCTGTTTGGTAAATGAGAAACAAATGACTTCTCCATATGTCTGTGACCTAGAGTCACTGTCCTCTAAGGCTGACTGCTTGGTGGCCTCAGGTGGGAATCTTCTTGAGTACTGACTACAGTTTTCCCTCTGGGGCCATTCTGCTGACTCATGTCTTCAAGTGGGTGAAGAAACTGAAAAGTCTGGTGTTCGTTCTTTTATTTTTAATATATTTGGTTGAATTTGTTTTTAATAATTATGAGTTGAATCCTTGCCAAAGGTGCCAGATGGACTTCTTTCTTCAGAAGACCTGGTCATGAGTATTAATAACCCTAATTCAGGAGGCCCTGAGGAATGGGGAGCCACAATATCTAGAATGGAAGGAAATGAGGAGATAGCAATATGAATTTAAAGACAGAGACTCTCCAGCTCCTGGCCAGAAGTACAGTATAACTGTGGGCAGTCAGCTTTGGTGGGACCATAGAAAGAGAGCCTGATGTATCTGCCACCTACTGAACCCACCTGGGGAAACCTTTTGCCTGGTTTAAGAGAAACGGAGAGGATTAGAAGAGGGATCTGAAGAGGAACACAGTAAAGTACAGGGTTGGGAAATTGGGCCCAGGTGGAAAAGGATAAAAGACATATTATTTAGATCCAGGAATGGGAAACACAGTGGTTACAGTGTTGCCTTGTGGCTATTCACCTTCACCGAGATGAAGATGCAGATCTAAGCCTGGCTTATAGAAAAGATTTAGGGGGATGCAGGAAGAAGACCAATATTCACTGAGTACACACTCTGCTTCAGTTACTTTGCTAAATGCCTGACATATGTATTGTTCCTTTAATTATCTCATCCACCTTAGCACATAGGTATTCTATTCGTATCCCATTTTAGACAGGAGGCAGTGAAGGCACAGATAGTTTAAGTAACTTGCCTAGATGTGCCCAGCAAGTGTTGGAACATTCAAAGCCAAGACGATCTGCATCAAAAACCCGTAATCTTAGGGATGAACATAGATCTCTTTTTCCACGTGTTTCCCTAGAAATTAAGGGAATTCCATTCAGCACCTCTACAAGGGGCAATAACGGAGATACTTCTTTCCTCTTTCAGTGCCCACACTCTCCCTCAAGGGAGAAGAAGTACTTTATCTGAAAGGGGAGAATGTGGAGGAGCTGAGTCTCTCTGACCACATTAGTCAAGGGGAGAACCACAACACAGAAATCTTCCCAGGTCATCCCATTGCTGAGCGCTGTCTCTCTCTTGCTCGCTCTCTCCTGCTTTCTCTCACTCTCTCTCTGTCTCCCTGTATACCAGTCTGTCTCTGGCTTAGAAGGCCTTGCACTTTGACTCCATGCAAACAGATCACACAGGAGCTGCTTCTAGAAGCCCCGTGAAGGCTCTGCTCTCTTGGTTTCATGCTTGCACCTGGTAGCTGAGCCATGTGGTGCCAAGATCTAGGTTCAGGAAGATGGCGGGAGGTCCTCCCACCTTTTCTGAAGTGACTTTTTTCCTCTGTAAAGCTGATGCTGTATTTTGAGCCCCATTTGGTTCATTCTTTCTGTCCTCAACTGATTAAAACCCCATAGAGGAGGAGTGAGTAGTTTTTATTAACTATTAGTCTCTACTGCTGACTAGACACATGGAGGAATTTTCTGAATGTGAGGGTGGTTAAGGTGACCAGATGGCTTGTGGTAGATAGGTCAGTGTGGGATGGTTTAAGGGCAGTTGTGATCAACAGGGGACGATGGTTTTTCACAAAACCTCTCATAGCCTTGCTTGAAATTTATTTAGTTGACTCCACAAATTTGCATTACTTTTTACCTAATTCAAGAGTTTATTTTAGAGAAATTCAGTTTCAAAAATTACTTCATATTTTATCATCCATTTGCAGTTCTTAACTACTTTACCATTTATTTAGACTGTTTAGGATCAAGAACCTTTGATACACCTTACCTAATTTTATCCTCAAGACAGCTGAGAAAAACAGATAGAGGCAGACAAGAAAATTTCCTCTTTTCTTAGAGGAAGACACGTTTTGAAGTTTAAGTGACCTGCCCAAGGTCACTTGGCTGGTATGCAGTTGGGATGAGACTCTGCTTTTTTTGTTTTCTGACACATTAACTAGCCAGCCTTAAAATATAACAACACTTTACAAAACCCAGACGCTATAAAAGAAGCAATCAATAAATTTAATTACATAAGATTAAGTCTTCTGCATAGAGATAAATATATTAATTAGTTAATTAATATTGAATGAGGAACAACATATGACCAAGTAAGGTTAATTTTCTTAATATACAACCAGCTCTGTACCTATCAATAAGAAAAATATAAACGATGAAATACAAATTAGGCAAAGAAGAAGAAACACAATTGATCGAAAGCCATGAAAAGCTTCTCAAACTTATTTGTAATTCAAGAAATGCTACTGAGATATCGTTTTTCAGTAATTGGCAATAATTAAAGAGTTTGATGATATTACACATTGGTGATGATATGGGAGAAAACTGTTGATGGCAGTATAATTTGCAACAGTTTTTCTGGAGGACAATTTGGCAATATTTATTTTAACCTCTTGGTAATACTCAAATGAACTGATAGGGTGTGGGAGTAGAATCCCATTACCAGAAAGGAATTATACATGCTGCCTAGAAGGTGGAGCAAACGTGTCTTTGAGCTTCTCATTGGACACAGAGTCCAACTCAGACAAAATCAAGGAGCCTCCTTTCTAATCTCATTTTCTATCCTTTCTCTCACCTCCTCTCTCCATAGTTCCCTCTCTTTCCAGTTGGTCTTTTAAACTCTCAAGTCTTCTCCCAGGTTTGCAGCTACCTGGTTCTCAGTTCCATTAGGTTCTCCCCTAGTAGGTCCTCTCGAGTTCTTTGGGCCCTGGACTTATTGGAGGGAAAGGGACCCATGGGCTTCAGAATGAAAAAGTATAAAAATAATAAAAAATTTCCCTTTCTGATTTTTGACTACTATTTACAGTTCAACTCAAGTGCATTATACAAATAGAACCCTCCTCTTAGTGGGCAAGATAGAAAATAAAGGAGGAGTAGACAATTCTATTCAACCACTATATAAATTGACAAAGAATTTATACTTAGAGGAATTTACTCCGTAGACATACTTGCAAGAGTGCATGCCCATACATCTGAGGAAAATAATTGCAGTCTTGTTTGTAATTGCATAAAATAAAATATAAATGTACATCAATCAGCAAAATAAACCATGACCAAATATTTCTGGCAAAATAAGCCATGGTACATCTCTATTATGGAATTTTATGTAGCCCTTAAAAATGAGATACATCTTCCATTACTCTTTAATAAAAAATGGCCTAGATTATAAAGCAATAGCATATTTTCCAATATTTAAAAAAAGGGGGGGCTTTGGTCAATATATTTTTAGATTCATAAATGAAATGATAAAATGTGTACTTATATTTAGTTTATTAATCTAGTTACACATTCATATTTAAGGTCCTATATCATATAGTATATTACTTTAGAAATATTTCCACTTTTTGCATTTCGTGAATCACTATTTAAAGACTTCACATGTATCTTTGACATCAGTCTCTTCTTACAAACTGGAGCTGCTTTCTGAGACTTCTAACACATATTTTTCAGAGTACATTTGCCTCATTTCCATCTGTTACTTGAGATGCAACATTTGTTGGCCCACATATGATGCTTTCACCAGAAATTTTATCCCAATTCACAAGTACCCATTCACATAATTTCAGGAAAATGTTTTTTTTTTTTTAAATAATTCATTCTGTAGGGATATATAGAGGATTTCACAACACAACTATCTATTCTATGGCTCATTAAATGATTTTGAAAACTTGTTTACACAATCTCAAGCTTGAAATTGTTGAGTTCTTACCCCTAGGAATAAAGACTAACTGTGATAAATTTCTTTGCCCCTTTTAACCAACTCCATCTTTTCTGTTAGATAATTTTGGGAAACTAATTTCACCTTTACTCAGGCATCTGTGGAACCTTCATAGATGTGGAAAGATATCCAAAATATATTTTAAAGTTAAAAATCAGCTTGCAGAATAGTATTTACAGTAAACCCATTTATAAAAAAGCTATGCTACTAAATGTTATCTATAGTTATATGTAACTACATATTCTTAGACCATCTCTGGGAATACACAGCAACTACTTCTGGAGCACACCAGAAGGAGGAAGAAGCCTCATATTTTTCCCTTTTCCCATTTTGCCAGTGCTGACAGTAGCATATTATAGGAAAATTAGCTTAAAATGTGTTCCTTTTCTTTTCCAAATTCCCCTTTACCTGCTCCTACAAGCCATTTTTCATTTGGAGTTTTGCCTGCTATTACTTTGAGCCAAATTAAACCACTGACCTCCTGGTGGAAAAGGCCAGACCTGATCAACGACTTTACCTCTTTCCCATCCATTCTCTACTGTAGTCATTCGCCCAGGCCATGGTCCTGCTCCGTCTATAATTTATAAATCCCCAAATATATACGTGATACTTTACATGGCAAAGAATTCAAAAGGCAAGGTCTTTATCCCAAGAACTTATTCTCCAAGTCACACACAAACACACATCAGGGATGAGTAAATTTTTTTTTGTTGAGCTGAAACAGCAGGAGAGAAGGTTAGTTTGGGGAAAATTGACTGAAGGCAGCAAATTTTATGAGGGGGGTCAAAGGAAAGAAGAGAGCATCTGTGATGAATAAGCTAACAGCAGTTTTCCCAAATAAATGAAGAACCAAAGACAAAGAAGTAGGATATCACAGGAGCCTAAACAAATAGACCTACAAAGGAAGAAAAAGGAACCAAGTTACAGAAGCTTCAACATGAGAACAAGGGGATAAGGAAACTAGTGTTTAATGAGCATAAGCTGTGATCTAGGGGCCCTACTGCTTCAGTTTGGTACAAGAATCCCTGGCTAAGCAACCTGGAGATAGACAGTGAATGGAACTGACTAAACAAATCAATGATATCAGATCTCCTTCTCAGTTCAGTGTCTTTGCGATGCTTTTGACCTCCCCAGTGTCCCTATATTCTGAGGTCATTACAGTAGCGCCACGCATGGCATCCTCACACAGTCCACCACAAATCCTGAGACAAAGGGCAGTGTTTCTCTTCCTGTGCCTGTCTTATGGGGGAATTCTCAGAACTGCACCCCACCCCCGGCAGCTTAACCTTACGTCTCACTGATTGGCCATAGCTGGGTCTCATGCTCACCCCATTCCTAGGACTGCACCCACCTTTCTGAGGTTCACGGGAGCTCTTCCTGATACCTAAAGAAAATACAGAGCTCTAGTAACAGGTAAGAAAAGCTGATGGTTTGGGGAAAGTAATCAACAACATCTGCTCTGTTGCTCTGTTTAAACCTCTCCAACAACTCCTTGAGATAAGTATTATTATTACTATTATAAAGAGGAAACCAAGACTAGTAGAGATGAGATAACTTGCCCAAGACCACAATAGCTCCAACCATAGGTCTGTTTTTACCACTAACTTGTGTTCTTTGTACCATAGCACAAGAAAACAGCAGTCAATGTATGAAAAGTAGAGTGAGTGGAAAATATCATAATATTTCTGATGTGTATGCTAAAATGTAGGAATGGTGCATGGATGTGGGCAAAATATACACTTTTTCAGTTAAAACATTTGAGTCAGTTTGTCAATATAGACATAGTCTAAATGATTGTTTTAAATCATGCAACATCAAAGAGAACCTAAAAGTTAGGTGTTCTTTAAGTTTTATTCACTAAAAACTTAATGAAGACAGTAAAAGAATTCAGGGAAGTTTGTGTCAGAAAAAATAACTGGCCCATGTAGAGTTACCAGCAGGCAGGATTTGCCAAAGGTAAAACCATCCAATGGCAAAACTTGTTTAGAGCTCATGCCTGCTTTCTCTTGTTCAGATGTTTCTTTATTGAGTAGTACTATCTGTTAGTATTGGTACTAGATATTTGGTTATTTTTAAAAGATTTAGACTGCTGCAAGGAATCAGTTTAATAGGATCAAATACAATGTTTTCCATGTAGCATTCTTCATGTATGGTCTTATTCAAGGAGACTTCTAGTGCTTCTCTCCCATTTTGTAATTTCACATATAAAACTCAGCATGTCCAATGAGGAGGTAGGTATCTTTATAAAATAGTCCTACTAAACAAAAAACAATTCTTTTTCAGATAATGTGACTAAATCATTTCTGGTACCAAATGGAAACATTATTATTTTAAGCATTATTTTTAGGATACTTGGGCAAGAATGAGGCAGTCAAAATTACTATTACATTTGGGGTGATGAAAAAGTTTTGGAAATAGATGGTGGTGATGGTAGCACAACATTGCGAATGCAGTTAATACCACTGAATTGTATACTTAAAATGGTTAAAATGGGAAAATTTGTATTTTATATATATATGTTACCACAATAATTTTTTTAAAACCCTATTATTGCAAATCTCAGAGTAATATGTCAGATAGCATTTAGCGATATAATCAAACTAGAGCCTCCTCCTTCATCAATTATTGACACAACAGGAAATGATTGTTCTTCATTTTATAAGTAGGCCCAAGTAAAACCTAAACTGTGGCCCATATTGGCAAAGACTTAGTCCAGGCTAAATTGAGAATTTTATTTCTAAGGAGTGAAGGACTTCAATAAGTTTAGAAATGGAATCTCCTCTACATCTCTCCAGAAGCAGCTCTAGACCCCCTAGCTGAGCAGTGCTTGAAATGCAGAATTGTCTTTTAAGAATGCTGAAAATAGAGCTCAGAATGGAAGGACTTAGTCTATACTATCACGAAACTTTCATCTTTGCTAATCTTAAAAGTCAGAAGTAATTTTGAAATGGACATAAGTAGTAGCATGCACATGGTGGTGGTGGGGGGGTGCCACTTTGTTTCAGTGCCAGGCACGGTCCTGATTTGCCATTTATACTTTTCAATAGCCACTAAGGGTAACTCCTTATTTAATAGCAGAGGAAATAGGAAATGTGTTCCGTTCCTACCTTGAGACATAATCATTATTAATAGGGTGCTGTACATGAAACATGGGCTTCATTTGACACGTCATGTGCTAATAAGCTACAGAGTGTCGCCGAGGGCCTGTGAAATGGAGCACATGAAGTCAGGATGGTCTTCTGCTTGCATCAGCCTTTCACCCTGCTGAATCTTGGGCTTCAGTATAAAATTAGCTGTGTTATACTAAAAAAGATGGAACAACCACCTCTAGTACTACTGAAATACAGCAGAAGTTCAAAAGGGGTAGAGTGTTATTTCAATAAGATGAAAGAAAGAAAGAAAAGATTCATGTCCCAACAAGGGAGGAGGCAGGGCCCATCCTAGGCAAATTTGTGAATTAATTGCAAGATTGCTTACACAAAACTTCATTTCTCCTTTAATGGTCTCTTTCTCTCATTCAGTGACCTAAAGCAGATTTTCATTGCCCTGGCTTTGTGCATCTTCCAGCCCATCTTTGCTGAGGTTATTAACATGGGAAATCCCTCCCAAGGTTGTGCAGCATGCCCCACACCTTCCCAACCCATTCCTTAAAGATACTATTGAACAACTTGGTGTTTGACTCTCTTGGGGAATATGTATGAGGTATATCAATATTCTTTCCCTTCCAAGCACACTTACAGTTCAAGGAAGACTTGAATGCCTTTTTCCAAAGGAAAGACTAATAATGGGGATTTCAGATCCAAGGCCCAAGGCAAAGAAAAACAGAGGAGGCTGGAAACAGATTAGCCAAAGAAGTTTGGGTCAAAAGACAAGATTCAGATCATGCCATAAAGGCAATCAATCAGCTGTCATCTCCTGTGGAGGACAGGCCCTAGAGAAAAGACTAGAAGCCAGCAGAAGTAAATATATACGGGTGTTGACATAGCAAAGTCAGCCTTTGGAGGATGAATTACAAAAAAACAAATAAATATTTAAGGTGAAAATTCCTTTGGAAATAATGAAAATTAACCTGTTAGGGTGCTGGAAGGAAGCAAGCAGTATGAAGAAAATTACCCTGATACTCATATTTCCCAAACTGAACAAAACATGAAATTCTGGTTGGTCCAGAGCTGTGTCTCTCAGGAGCTGCCACTGGCATTGATCCTGCAGGTCCTCAGAGTGGTGGGGCCAGAGGGAGAGGAAGGTGGAGGTGGTAACATGGATTAGGTAACCAGTGCAGCTCCAGAAGTAAGTCTTGGTGGGATACATTAATTCCTTTTGCTTCTCGTTTTAAAAAAATAGCTTTACAGAGATATGATAAAAAACCTACAATTCACCCATTTAAAACATACAATTCAATGGCTTTTAGTATACTTACAGTCTTGTGCAAGAATCACCACAATCATATTTAACTTTTTGTTTTGAAATACTTTCAAACTTACAGGACAATTGCAAAAAGAATACAAATTCCATACAAAGAACTCCAGCACACTCCTCCCTCTCCAGATACCCAGATCCAACAATTTTAACAATTTGCCATTTTGCTGTATCTCTCTCTCTCTCTCTCTCTCTCTCTCTCTCTCTCTCTCTCTCTCTATCTATCTATCTATCTATCTATCTGCCTGGCAGTGTCTATCTATATATCAATCCATTTTCTAAACACCTGAGTGTAGGTTGTATACATCATGTTCTTGAACACACAATACTGCCATGTGCATTTCCTATGAATTAGGATATTCACTTATATATAATGTGTACATTATATAATGTACTTCATGTACATTTATCCAGTTTAAGAAATTTAACATTGATATAAAGCTTACATTCTGTATTCCAATTTTTTTCATATGTCCCAAAAATTTCTCCTTGAGCCTTTTCTCCTCCCTTGCTAGAGTCTGTCCAGGATAATTTATTGCACTTAATTGTCATTGTCTCTTTAGATACTCTTTCTCTTTCATTTTTTAATTGTGGGAACATATATACAACATAAACTTTCCCATCACAACCACTTGCAAGCATATTAATCACATTAACAATATTGCAGAACAGTCATCACCTCCCGTTACTAAAACTTTCCCATCTCTCCTGTTCTAGTTTGCCAAATGCTGCCCAAGCAATATACCAGAAATGGGTAGGCTTTTATAATGGGAATTTATTAGGTTAAAAAATTACAGTTCTGAGGCTGTGAAAGCATCCAAATCAAAGCATCATCAAGAGATACTGTCTCACCAAGTTGCAGCTATGGGCAATCAGGCACATGGCAGGGCACAGTGCCAGTTTGCTTATCTCTCTCCTCTCCTCCAGGCCTCATCTCTTCAGCCTCAAGCTGCTTCTTCAGCCTAGCCTTTTGGGCTCTTTCCTTGCCTCTGATTCCAGGGGGCATTCTTTCCATATCTCTACCACATTTTTCCTATGTATCTCTGCTTTCGGCCCTTCCTATACAAAGGGCTCAAGCAAGAGGCCCAAGACCCACCTTGGGTCATGCCTCACTGAAGCAATCCAGTCAAAGCCCCCCATCTGAATCTAATCCAACCAAAGGGCCCCACATCCACAGGAATGAATTACCTCCAAGAATAGGATCCTTTCTTGGATCCACAAAAATCTTAACATTGTGCATTAACTCCCCATTCCTTCTGTCTGCCACTCCTGGAAAGCTATACTCTAATTTTTGTCTCTATGATCTTGCATATTCTCTAGTATTTTCTTTGTAGTTACCATGGGGCTTAAAATTAACATCCTAAATCTATAACAATCTCATAAGATTTGATACAGACTTAACTTCAAAAGTATACATAAGCTATATTCCTACAGCCCACCATCCCCTCACCTTTTGTAGCTGTTGTCATAAATTACATGGTTTTACATTATGAGTCCCAAATCGCTGATGATTTATCATTACTTTTTATGCATTTGCCTTTTAGATCCTGTAGGAAGTAAAAACAAGTACAAACCGAAAATACAATAGGACTGGCATTTAAATTTACTCATATCATTACCCTCACCCAAGTTCTTTATTTCTTCACGCAGCTTCAATCTATTGTCTGTTGTTCTTTCCTTTCAACTTGCACAACTCTTTAGCAGCATCTCTTGTAGGGTTTGTCTAGAGGTGATGAGCTGCCTTAGCTTTTGTTTATCTGGGAATATCTTAATCTCTCCTTCATTTTTGAAAGACAGTTTTGCTAAATATTTCTCTTTTTTTTTTTTTTTTGGTACTGGGGATTAAACCCAGGACCTTGTACGTGGGAAGCAGGCACTCAACCACACAAGCTACAACCAGTCCCAGATATATAATTTTTTTTTTAAGATTTATTTATTTTACTTTTTACTTTATATCCATTAAAAAGAAAAAAAAAAAAACCGCCCCATTTTTCCTGTTTTTTGTGTCCATTCACCAGGCAATTCTCTGTGTCTGTTTCTTGTCTTCTCTTCTCATCCTTCTCCTCCTGTCTTCACCAGGATTCGATCCTGGGAACTTCTGATATGGGACAGAGGCATTCTGCCACCTGCGCCACCTTAGTTCCTGGTTTTTCGGCATGTCTCGTCTTGGCTCTCCCTTTGTGTCACTCTCCTATTACGTCATCATTTTGTTACATGGCCTAGTGTGGCCTGGCATGTCCACACGCAGGGCCTGTTGGCACACCTGCGTGCAGGGCCTGGGGCTCACCCACTCGCGGGGCCGGATGGCACTCCCATGTGCGGGGCCTGGCGATGCACCTGCACGCAGGCCTGGTGGCCTGCATGCCTTCTATATTTTTCTTTTATTTTACTGGGAGGTCCTGGGGATTGAACCCAGGTCCCTCCATATGGGAGACAGACAGCCAACCATTTGAGCCACATCTGTCCCCCTGATATATAATTCTTGATTGGCCTTTTTTTTTTCTCAGCATTTTAAATATGTCATCCCACTGCCTTCTTGTCTCCATGGTTTATAATGATAGATTGGTACTTAACCTTATTGAGGCACCCTTGTACGTGATATTTTGCTTCTGCCTTGTGGCTTTCAGAAAACTCTCTTTATCTTTGGCATATGACAGTTTCATCATAATATGCTGTGATGTGAGTCTATTTAGGCTTATCTTGTTTGGAGTTCATTGAGCATCTTAGATGTGTATATTCCTGCCTTCCATTAAATTTGGGAAGTTTTCAGCCATTATTTCTTTGAATATTTTCTCTGCTCCTTTCTCTTTCTTCTCCTGGGACTCCCACAATGTATATATTGGTGTACTTGATGGTATCCCACAGGTTTCTCAGGCTCTGTTCACTTTTCTTCATTCATTCTTCCCCTGCTCCTCAGACTGGACAGTTTTAATTGTCTTATCATCAGGTTCTCCAATCTGCCAGTTCCAATCTGCTATTGAACCCCTATAAAGAATTTTTGTTAATGGGGTCTTCTCTGATTTCTTTTCATAATTTCCATCTCTTTATTGATATTCTGTTTCTGTTCATCTATCTTTATCCTGCTCTCCTTTAGTTCTTTGTTCATATTTTCCTTAAGATCTTTGAGCATATTTAGGACTTTTTAAAGTTTTGTCTGGTATGTCCCAGGTCAGTCTTCCTCATAGATGGTTTATAATGCTTTAATTTTTTTCTTTGCCTGGGCCATCTCTTCCTGTTTCTTTGTATCTTTTATAACCTTGTGTTGAAACCTGGAAATATATATATATATATATATATATTTTTTTTTTTTTTTTTAAATGCATTGTTGCTGGAATGTAGACTCTGAAGTGTCTTTCCTCAAGTGTATCCTGCTAGTGTTATGACAGGGGTTTTCTTGAATGCCAGGAGAGAAGCTAAAAAAAGAAGGTAAAAGAGAAAACACCTTTGCCAGTTCCTGGAGACTGATCTGTGTAAGACTTGCCTTCAGGACTTATCCCTACAATGGATTTAGAGAATAGCTCCAGGCTAAAGTACTGGGATCTCCATGATCCTTTCTGTGCATGTGTCTTGCCTTGGGCATGTGTGTGTGGCCCTAGGAACCAGTTTCCTCATGGCCCCAGGCACTGCACTGTATATCCTATATCCAGCAGTCCCTTCCCTTAGGTAGCATGACTTAACTACTCTCCCACAGCATTCTGTAGGGGAATTCTGTGAGCTGCCTTCTCTATACAAGGCAAATTCCCAGAATGCAGGTCCTTCAAGCCACCACCAGACAGATTGGGTCAGACATACATGATCCTAATATGTGCACAAGGGTTACTCTGCTCCCTCCGGAGCTGGGACCAGGGATCTGCACTGAGAGTGTGGACTAGTTCTGCAATGAGTGGGTGAGGAGCGGGGAAGAGGCCACGGGATCGTACTGCTTTAATAGCCTTTTCTTTGACTCAGTGCTGGCCCTGTTACTGTAGTCCTTTAACCGTTTTCTGGAGCTTTGAAAAAGATGTTTCTGCAAGTTCCTTCTGGCTGCTCAAATGTTTCTGTGGGTAGATGGAGCCCTGAAGTATCTCATTTCCCATCGTGATCAGGATAGGGTCTGACAATCACTTTTTGAATGCCTTAATCTCCCCCAAATGAAACTCCAAATCCCCTAAGCTGTCACTCTTCAACCCCCAGCCTGCCCCCCAATCCTCCAGCACAGCCCTAGGAAACTACTAATCTATTCTCTGTCTTTGTAGCTATATCTATTCTGGATATTTCATATAAATGGAATCATACAATTTGTGGCCCTTTGTGACTGGCTTCATTCATTTATCATGTTTTCAAGGTTCATCCATGCTGTAGCATGTGTCAGTATTTTTTCTTTTTTTATTATTGAAAATATTCTATTGTATAAATATACTGCATTTTATTTATCATTTATTGGTTGATTGACATTGAGTTGTTTCCACTTTTTCGATAATGCTGCTATGAACATTGATGTACAAGTTTTTGTGTGGATATAAGTTTTCATTTAATATGGTAACTTAATGTTTAGCCTTTTAAGTAACTACCAGATGATTTTTTAAAGCAACCGTACCATTTTACATTCCTACCAGCAGTGTAAGAGAGTTCCAATTTCTTCACATCCTTGCCAACACTTGTTTTCTATCTTTTTCTTATTCTAGCCATCATAGTGAATATGAAACGGTATCTCATTGGTTTTAATTTACATTTCTCTAGTGAATAATGATGTTGAGCACCTTTTTGTGTACTTATTGCTTCCTTTCACTTCTTTATCTTGACTATGGAGATGCAATAATAGAAATTCTTTAATACTCTAATTCTTGGGAACAAAATATCCTCTAGAGTCTCCTCAAAAGCACTTAGGAAGACTGCATCATCTCTGAAGTCTGCCACTGGGCCCCAGTATTGTTGATGCATGGAATCCAGAAGTCTGCCATGGAAAATCAGTGTTGCTGAAAAAGGCATCTAGAAGAGATCCCAGGAAGGATAGTGAGGGAAGTAGGAGGGTTTCCTGGTAGTCACCAGCCAGGGGCTGAGCTGGGTCCTAAATTACTGGAACACAACACATGGTCTCCTTTCATGTCACCATTTTATGCTCTAAAACTTTAAACTTGAGTGATGCTGAAATACAGTGTCACTCAATTTATGGAAAATTTGCAACTTTACAGTTGATTTCTGAGATAATGAGCATATTTCTTATTTAAGAACCAATAAAGGGGAGCAAGTGTAACTCAGTGGTTGTGCACCTGCTCCCCATGTATGAGGTCCTGGGTTCAAGGGTTCAATCCCCAGTACCTTCCTTAAAAAAAAAAAAAACATTAAGGAATAGGACTTTTTTTCTCACATAAAAATATACTGAAATTACTAGGAAAAACCATATGGTGAGCTTAGAAGGTCAATTTATTAAGGGCAAATGCATTTAGAATAAATACCTTACAAGTGAGGACAGAACTTTCTAAGTCTGGGATGCCTCTGGTATAAGAGTCTAACAGTTGAATAGCTTGTCATTTTTAAGCTCTGTAAAGAAATGGGAATGGAATTATTTATTCCAGTAAGACCAAGATTGTTATTCTTCAGTTGTTGGTATAGTGCAAAATGATTTGAATGCTGGGGTCTCAGGCAGCATCTTTATCACTCAGTATAGCCTAAAACAAATAGACAAACAAACAAGTAAACACAAAAGGGAAGATAAAGAAAAGGGTGTGTGAAACCATGAGTATATTATTATTCAATTTGCATTCAAAGTATGGTTCAAACATATTGGCAGGTCCCCAGTGAAAAGAGGGATTGTGAGAACTGGATTGGTCAAGATGAGCTTCATATTAAGAATAGATCAAAATTTGTAATATTAAAGTTGTTTTGGCTAAAACTAAAGAAACACCTTGGTTAGAGTCATACAAAGAATGAAGAACATTTCTTCCATGCTAATTCTGACACCCTTAAAATGTAAGAGCAGTTCTTGGGATATTGGAACTACATCAAAGGGAACAAATAAACTAGAACCAATGAGATTTGAGTTAGGGGAACTTATTAGTTTCCTATTGCCACTATAACAAATTACCAAAACTTGTGTGCCTTAAAACAACCCAAATTTGTTTCCTTACAATACTGGATGTCAGAAGTCTAAAATGTGTTGGCAGGGTTACATTCTTTCTGAAGCTCTAGCAGAGAATCTGTTTCCTTGCCTTTTCCAGCAAGGCTGCCCACTTTTCTTGGCTCATGGCTCCAGCTCATTCTGACCTGTGCATCCATCCTCTTATCTCCTTTACTGACCCTCCTGCCTTCCTCTTTCTCTTATAAGGACCTTTGTGATTACATTGTGTCCACCCATATAATCCAGAATGATCTCTCCATCTCAAGAGCCTTCATTAAATCACTAGGGCAAAATCCCTTTTCCCATGAAGGGTAACATACACTGGTTTTATGGATGGAGATGTGAAAATCTTCCAGGGGCCATTATTCTCCCTACCACAGGGAAGAATGGAATTCCTTTGTCCTTTGAAAATCAGCCTTAAATGGTATATGGTATATTTGTGAGAACTGAGCCCAGCTCTGCAGGGCAGTTAAAACATGATGAGACTTCCCAACTATCACCTACAGATGATGAAATTAAAGGGATGGATGGCATAGATTTTCTATTTTAGAGTAAGAGGTCATGGCATAAACATATAGGGCATGATTTAATCCACAGCATAACAGAAGCTCTGAACAGGAACTTTATAAGTGGTCTTGATACTGTATTTTATTTTATTTACATTTTTGAGGCATTGTGTTGGGTTCAAAATAATGTGTAAGATATTTTTGTCTTTAGTTTCCTGTCCTTTACCAAACATATCTCGAGCACTTTGTGTCAAGCAATATTCTGGAAACTGGGGAAAGCAATACAAACGAGATACCGCCCAGAGCCCCAGAGCCAGAGATACATATACAATATCATAATATGTTCTGATAGGGACAGTAGAGTGAGTGATGAGTCCAAAAGAGGGACCCTAAAGGAAGAAGGGTCTAAGAAGTGGAAGCCAAAAGTCAAGGGACCAAAGACAGAGGATGTGGCAGATCCAAGAATAATCATAACAAACAGCAATACAGTGTTTACTCTATGCTGCACCCTGCTCTAAGACCTTTTATATGTATTAACTCATTTGATTCTCATGACCCAAGCCTTAGGTAGAGTTTCTCAAGGACATCTCCCCTTCTCCTACCTCCTATTACCACTCTAGGTCAGGACTTCAGGGGTTTTTTTGTTTTTGTTTTTTTTGCATTTTTTAAAAATTTGTGATAACATACATATAACATAAAATTTCCCATTTTAACCATTTTTATGTGCACTGTCAGTGGCATTAATTACATTCAGTGTTGTGCTACCATCCCTACCATCCATTACCAAAACTTTTTTGTCATCCCAGATACTCTGTACCCATTAGGCAAGAACACCCTATTCCTCCTTCCCCCAAATCCCTGGTAGCTTTGTTTTTTGTTTTTTGTTTTTTAAGATTTATTTATTTATTTATCCCCCCGCCTCCCCCCAGCTTGTGCTCACTGTCTGCTCTCTGTGTCCATTTGCTGTGTGTTCTTCTTTGTCTGCTTGTCTTCTCTTCTCATCTTCTCTTTAGGAGGCACCAGGAACCGATCCTGGGACCATCTGACGTGGGAGAGAGGTACTCAATTGCCTGAGCCACCTTAGCTCTCTGGTTTGTTTTGTCTCTCACTGTCTCTCCTCTGTGTCTCTTTTTTGTTGTGTCATCTTGTTGTGCTAGCTTTCCACGCAAGCCAGCTCTCCGTGCAAGCCACCTCGCTTTCACCAGGAGGCCCTGGGAAGTGAACCTGGGACCCTGGCAGATGGGAGCCCAATCACTTGAGCCACATCTGCTTCCTCCCCTGGTAGTTTTTAATCTACATTCTGTATCTTGTTCTAGATATTTCATATAAGTGGAATCATACGATATTAGGACATCAGCGTCTTTTGCCAATATTTCCTATCCGTTGCTAACTCTGTCCTCTTCTCATCCAAACCAGACTGATCCATTTATAGGATAAATCTGACTCTGAGTCTTAAAACCCTTCAAATTCTGCCCAGGATATGCCTACAGTCTTTAGCCCTGCATTCAAAGCCCTCATGAGTCTGACCTCAGTCCACCTCTCTGACCTCACCTCCACCCTTCTCTTTCCTCACCTCCTCTCAGGACTTACAATCCAGAAAGGATGGCCACTGCCTCCCTGTAGGCAGTGGTGCTGTTCACTGTGCCTGGGCTAGTCCTGCACCTCCTTCTTCCCCCAACTAAATCCTGCTGATGTTCATGTCACATCTTGCATGTCAACTCTCCTCAGAATCGTCCTTCCATTCTCCTTCACCCCAGCCTGTGTTGGGTTTCCTCCCCTTTCCTCTCACATCACCCTAAACACAGCTCAGGTGTTTCTGCTTCTGTTCTCCTCAGTAGATCTGAAGATTCTTCAGAGGAAGGACATGGAGTCTTCATCCCCCACTCTCCAGCCCTTGCACTGTACTTGGCACATACAAGCCATTCAACAAATGTTGGTTAAATTCGACTAAACTAAGCAGGAAAGCGTCTGCCTTTAGTGCACTTTTCTGCTATTCAGACAGTGGTAATGCAATCATGGGTGATTCAAGGACACTTAGAAATGGAAAGGGCTCCACGTTGAAGGCCTCTTGAATGTTGAAAATGAATATCAAAATCAATATGCCATTCAGTTTAGGGATATGAATAAATGATTTCAAATGAATTGAATTTTCCTCTCAACATTAAGTGGCAGAACAAAATGAATAATTAGATAACATATTTGAAGTCATAGCTCTCTATTGACTTCTCCTACAATTTGTTTTTAGTTCTCTTACTGACCTCTATACTGTATGTCTGGGAAATATTTATCTCTGCTAAACCTCCGGAGAGCAGGTGCAGCGTCTTAGGCCCCAGAATCCGAATGATTTCCTAGACTTAATCTGTTCTTCCTCTGTGTTCCCATAACATTTTATGGGAACAAATTTCCCATAACATTAGAAGAACAAATTTCTTCTTCTATGGTTATTTTTACATGGAAAACCTCATACTTGAATATTATGAATTTTGTGGCAGAAGCATTCAGTGATACAGAGAAATACAGTATTGGCCTCCCTTCCTCTCTAAACCCACGCTGCTTTCCACCAGTAACCCCTGTTAGGTGACTAGCCCTTTTTCTATGCCTGCTCATACACATGCACACAACCCGTATATACACAAGCTGGTTGCTTTTCTGCGAATACTTATTAGGCTGAATGATACTCTCAGCATTATTCTGCTACTTGAGGAATTTTTAAAAATGCTAATTAACAATATGTCTTGGGTATATATATAACACACATACATATATATACAAACACAACCTTCTTTCTCCTATTGTCTCCTTTTAATGGATTTGTGTTTTTTCTATTCTTTCTTTTTGCTTAAACTCTTTGAGTTGGGTTTCTTTACTGAAAAAATCCTCTTTTTTTTTTTTTTTTTTTTGCTCTCTTACTGAGTATATATGGCTTTTGTATAAATGCAAGATTTTTTATAAGAAAGATTCCTAGAAGTGACTTTGCTGGGTCAGGTAGTACGTGAATTTTACATTTTGATAGCTACACACTGACAGATTGCTTCCAAAAGGGCTGTGCCTGGATGGTTTCTTAGATTGTTCTTTTCACCACATTTTCAAAAATATCAAACACTATCAATCTTTTTTGCATTCTCCAATCTCATAAGCAAAAAAATATATACCATCTTCTTATATTAATTTTTATTCCCCTATACTAACGATGTTGATGAATGTTGAATAAGTTTCTTTTCTTATGAATAGTCCTTTGTCCAGGTTTTTATTACCTTATTTGTCTGTTTAAATTTTGGGGGAAGACCTCTGTATAGAATGAATATTAAATCTTTGTGTCTAATGCATGTTATAGCTATTTCTTCCCTATCAGCTTGTTTATTTTAGCTTTTCAATGCAAAAGTTTTAAAAATATATAATAAAATTTTTCTGTCTTTTCCTTTATGTTTTCTAGGACCTTTTATCATTTTGTTTTTAAATTTCATATGTGATGGAACAGATTCCAATTAAGTTTTCTTTGGGATCCTTGTACATTTTATTGCTCCATATAAAAAAACAAATAAAAAATCCTGTTTAAATTTGATTTGAAATCATAGGATTTTGATTGAAATTTTCTTAAATTTGTGGATTTATATGGGAGAGTCAACACATTTAAAATACGGACTCTTCCCATCCAAGAATATTACATGTTGCCCCATGTATTACAAGTCTCTTTTGATATCTCACAGAAGAATTTCATTTTTTCTTCATATAGGTCCTGAACATTTTTAGTAGGTTTATTTACATGTGTTTTATAGTTTCATTGTACTTTGTAAATATGATTTCTTTAAACTATGCTTTTAGTGTTTTATTTTTGGCATATAGAAAAGTTATTTTTCATTTTTACCTAACTTATTTTTTGGTCAGAATTGATTTTTGTATATTTTATTTATTCTTGCAAAGAAGGATGTGATTGCAGTGTTCAAATACAATTAGAGTTTATTTCTCCTTAAAACTCTAATCAGTTTACTTTATCTTTTGGATACTATGTTGTTGAGTACATATCATGTACCATATCTATCATTTTTAATTCTTTTCCTCTTAAACTCAGTTATAATTACAACTGCTAGGACCAGACTTGATTTATTAGTGAGCTTATATATTCAACCATTTGGTGCCATTTTAATGTAGAAATGTCTCTGGTAAAGAGTATATAGCTGAAACTATTTTTTATATCCTATTTGGCTTCTGTTTATAATAACATAATTTAACTAATTCATATTTACTGTAATAGCTGAAATAGTTATTCTTGTAACTGCCTTATTTTCTATTTTTATATGTTCCAACTGTTTCTTTTATCTCTTTTTCTAGTTTAATATTATTGGTGGGTTTCGTTTTTTCTTCATTACTTCTTTAATCATTATGCATTCCATTTTACAGACATAATACATGTTCAGATACACTATGGAATCTTAAAATTTCCAATCCTATGCTGACATTAAGTACTTTTTACAAACACCCCTCCTTACTGAAACTATTACTACCTCTTCACTCCCCCTCCACCTCCCTGCCCCTTTCTGTGTTTTGTTGAAATGATCAGCAATTTTATTTTTGGTCTGTTTATTTATTTATTTATTTTAAACTTTCTTAGGAAGTATATCCTGGAAATTACCTTAAGCATCATAGCCTTATTTTCAACCATGTTTATACCTTTCAACACAGTTTTTCATTAAATTATTGAGATCCTTTTCTTGTAATGCAAATCTTCTTCCTGTTTTAAAATTCTTTATTTTTTCCTGGAATATATCCTCAATTAATCCTTTCAGAAAGAGTCTATGGGATAAAACATCCTGAGCCCTTGTATCTGAAAATGTCAACTTTGTCTTCATATTTGCAAGATCATTTGTTTGCATATAAAATTCTAGATTGAAAATCATGTTCCTTCGGGATTTTGAAGACACTGTTCCAAAATCTCTGTGCATACAAATTTTCTGTTGAAGAGGATGACATCAGTCGGTTCTTTGTTCCTTTATAAGTAATCTTTTTCACTGCACTGTCCAGAATGGTAGTCACCTATCACATGTGGCTATTAAGCCTTTGAACTGTGCATAGTAGGCTGAAGAACTGAATTTTTAAATTTTATTAAGTTTTAATTAATTTAAATTTAAATTCAGATAACCACATGTAATCAGTATGTACTATATTAGCACAACTCTGGAATCATAGATTCATATCTAAGTCATCTATCCTTTCATACCCTTTATCTCTTGGTCATTTTGTAGTTTTTAAGAGAAATACTTCATTTTCATCCTCTAGTTCATTATTTAAATTTCAACTCTTCTCCTGATTTATTAAATTTATGATAATTATGCTTTTAATATTTAATTTTTTAATGTTTTAATTTTTTTCATAGCAGCTGGTTGTTTTATTGTGGATGAATAAAAATATTCTGAGATTTTAAAATGTGTATGTGTGTTTTTCCTGTTTTCTTTATTATTTTTGTTTCCTTATTGGTTACTTCTGTTTGGTGAGCCAAAGCTTCTTTGTCATGTTGTGGTTTCCCTCAAATATTTGATGATTCATGGGTATTTGTTCATATTTATATGTGAGGATCTTTAATGAAAAGTGTTGATAGCGAAATCTTATTTACTCTGCACAAGTGAAAATCCCTATTGACCTGACCTAGCAGCAAATACAGGCTCTAATAACAGGAACCTTGGTTCTAAGGACTAGGTAAGGAAAGAGAGGCACATAATTCGATGGGTCCCTCTTTAAGGATAGTTCAAGCCTTTCATCATGGCACAGGAAGCCATTGGTTAACAGAGGCACTTCTCAGAATTCCCACTTTATAAAGCTATGCTTTCATCTTAATCCTAGAAGCAAAAATTGGAGTCTGCTTCTCAGAGAGTAGGGCATTAGTATTCTCTCTCTCTCTCTCTCTCTTCCCCCCCCACTTCCCCCTCCTCTTTATCTCTCTCTCTCTCTTACATACATACACACACACACACACACACACAAATGAGCTGACCAGCAAGTCACAGTCTACAACTTCCGTCCTTCACTGCTACTTCTGATCTGGGGTTAGGGTTTTCTAGCATCGTTTATTTATTTTGGATGCTCTCTCCTTTTTATCTGTATGGCTCACAGATTCCAGAGTCCTGCTAAGTTGTTTCTTTTTTTAATTGGATGCAGTTAGATTTAGAATTGTTATAGCTTCCTGATGGACTGGCACTTTATCATCTTGATTAGCTTTTTGACTTAAAGTTGCTTTTTCATGCATCAATACAGCTACACCAGTTTTCTTTGGCTAGTATTTACATGGAAGCTGGAACCTCCTTACTGTTATAAGCACATAATTCTATATCTAGCATGAAAATTTTAATCTTTTACTTAGAAAATGTTTTCCATTAATAACTAATATAGTTATTAATATATTTGGATTTATTTTTGCCTTATTATTGTTTACTATTTGGTCTACCTGTTTTTATGTCTTTTAATTTCTTGACCTCTTTTGAATTAATCAAATGATGTTATTCATTCCTTTTTTTTCCAATTTACCCTATTAGCTTTAAAATTTTAGACAATTATTTTAATGGTTAAGAGGTAAAAATATATATCCATGACTTATTACAGTCTAATACAAATGAGTACTCTTGCCTTTTCTCTAATAGTCATAGAACCTTAGAATACCTTAACTCCATTTACCCTTTTTGTATTATTGTTGTAGTACATTTTAATTCTACATGTATTTCCAATTCTCAAGATAACCATTGTTGTTCTGTACTATCTATATATTCATTAACATTCACCACATATTTATCTAAATGTTTGTGACAATTTGAAGTTTTGTGAATCCCAGACAAGATCATGTTCTTTTGAACTAATCCATTCCTGTGGGTGTGAAGCCCTTTGATTACATTAGATCTAGTTAAGGGATCATTTTTTTATTAGATTGCTTTGGGGCCTTTGGACTATGTCCATGAGGTGTGACCCAGGTTAAATCTCCACCCTCTTGCTGGGGTCTTATGTAAACTGAGAACTGAAAGCGGAAAAACAGAGAGAGAAAGACAGCTGCCATTTTATCCTGCCATGTGATAGAGGACTAGGAAATCTCCAAGAGGTTGAAAGAGAGGCCGGAGGCCGGACTCAGTGGAGCACAGAGGCATGTAAAGAGATTCCCAAGAGGCCAGACCCATCATGCAGCACAAAGCTGAAGAGACAAGCCCTGACATGTGCTTGATCACCCACAACTGATCTTGGGGAGAAAGCAGCCTGGAGGAGAAGGCAGAGACCCAGACGGAGAGCTGCCATTTTACCTTGCCTTGTGGCAGGACTCTAAGATTGCCAGCAGCCAACCCCTGGTGAGAAATCATCTCTGATGATGCCTTGATTTGGACATTTTCTTAGCCTCAAGACTGTAAGCTTTTACCCTTATAAATTTGCTTTATAAAAGCCAACTGGTTTCTAGTATGCATTGGCAGCTTTAGCAGACTAAAACAATGTTGCTCTTAATTTCTTCTTCCACTTCTGTATTGTCCTCTATCATCATGTTCCATCTGCCTGAAGATCTTCCTTTAATATTTACTTTAGTATATTCCTACTGACAATGGTCTTAATTTTTTTTAAAACAGCTAATATAATTCTAGGTTGAATCCATTTTTATCACTTTTAAGATCATTCCATTGTCTCCTGGATTCCCTCATTTCTATTGAGAAGTCATCTATAATTCTATATTTGCTCCTTTGAAGAAAATGTGTCTTTTTTTTTCTGTCTGCTCTTTTGTGTGTGTGTGTGTGTTTTTCAGGAGGTACTGGGGATTGAACCCAGGACCTTGTACATGGGAAGCCGGCATTCAACCACTGAGCTACATCCACTCCCTGCTTTTAATATTTATTTAATTTATATTTCATTTTCACCATTTTTTTTCTGATGTACCATAGTGATTTTTCAAAATATTTATTCTGCTTGTAATTTCCTCAGTTTCTTGAATCTGTGGATTGGTGATTTTCTTCAGTTTGGAAAATTTTTGACCATTATCTCTTTTGTACAATGCTCTCCTCCCTTTCTGATATATCAACTATGTATATGTTAGAATATTTCTCTTTTTCTGTATTCTTGTCCCTTCCCCCTTTATTGCTCTCTCTCTGTATTTCCACTTGGATCTTTTCAACTGACTGTCTTCAAGTTCAATAATATTATCCTCAATTGCATCTAATTTGTTATTATATGCATCAGTACAGTTGTTATTTTTAAGATATGACACTTTTTATTTCTGGAACTCCTATCTAATTATTTTGTATATATTCTTTAGTGGCTTTGTATTGTCAACTAGGCTGAAATACATTTTCCAGAATTCCCTTCCTTACATGTTTCCAGGTCAAGTAGCCCACAAAAGACATGATGTGTGACATTTGGAAGGTAGAATTAAAGCATCTCCATGTTGATGTTGTTACAGCTCCTACATGTTGCTACTTATCTGTTGGCTCACCCATTGCCATGGAGTAGCAATCAGGCCTTCAGCCACTCTGCCTTCTTCAGCTTCTCTAAATCATTAGTCAAATGTGCTTCTAGCTCTGTGACGAAGAGCAAAAGCTTCTTGTTTTCAACAACTGTCACTGAAATTAGAGGCAGTGGGACATCAGCATGTATTTCAGTCCATCCTCAAGTGTTCCAGCTAATTCTTGTAGATTACAGTTTATTCTCAACTCTCCCAACTTTCTATCCATCTTCCTTTCCCAAATGCCTTCATTTTAGACATCAATCTCCAGTACCAGAAGCAAAGATCACCACTTTACAGAAACTGTTTAACCAGTTCTCACATTGTGTAAGGACAAATCCTTATAATAAATCACTTGAATTTATAAGCATTAAAAAGGCCACGGATGTCATCTTGTATCAGAAAAAGAGTAGCCTTTCTCTGACAGACAGATAGAGCTAGAGGCTGACACCTTAACTCAATCACGAATGAGCCAGTTTTAGTCTGGATTCAAGTTTTGATTAAGACTCTTTCTGTCTCTTATTTTACCTGTCTCCAGCCCAGAGACCTCCATTGCTTCCAGTTAAGAGTCTGATATTTACTGGGTCTCTTTGTCCTGGCATGTCTTTACCTTCTCAGTGCCAGGAGATTGAAGAATTTTCCACTCCACTTCTCAATTTTTATAATGATTTGTTATAAAGTCATATCAGTAGTAATTTCAGAAGGAAGGTAGGGAACCATGTACCTTCAGTTAGTTATCTTGAACTAGAAATCCCATAGTATTTAGAACATTCTGCCCTATGTTAGTTATCTGATTGTCTGTCTTTACTACTATAATTTCTTTATATATCTATAAAATTAATATTCTTGCTTGCCTTAATATTTGGCATATGTCATCACATATAGTTAGTGCTTATCATTTATTGGTTAAATTAATTATGAAATAAATGAATAAATGATTGCTTCAAGTTCATGGGCAATAGTTTTATTGGTATCTTTCATTATATAAATATGAGTTTTTAAATAATCCAATATTGTATACAATATTGCAGAAATAAGGACAATTATTTTGCTTCTTTATAAAACCTAGTATATTCTATGCCCCTAACAAAACTTAAACAATAATAAAAACAATTTGGCTTCAGCTCCTTGGATTTCTCAAAGAGAATTCTTTAAAAATGAAGGACTTTAATAATATGTTCCCTCTAGATTTTATATTAGTTCAAGAAATGTATTTTAAAATAGTAATATAAATTTCACAGTTCTTCCCTAACACTTATATTTATTTCCCTTTAGAAAAGAAAAAAATTGAATGAAAAGGAAAATTGAGGAGAAATGTTACCCAACACATAAAAAGTTATTCTTCAAAGACTGTATTTCCTTTTCTACATAATATACTCTTATTATGAAATCACCAGTGCATTTTGTAGTCATAAATGAGGCACTGAAAAGAAAATGAATAGCAATGTAAATGACTTTCTGGAATGTGGCATCTATTCCAATCTCAGAAAAAAAAAAAATTAACTGCCTGAACTATTAATCGATACTAATGAGGAGGCCAAAGTTTAGATAAACTGAACCAGGAAACATTTCCAAGAAGTCAGAAGCTTGTTGTGAAGGCACCTATGAACACTGACTTTGATTTAAATTTAAAGTAAATAAAAAAAGTAGATCAAACTGTCAACCTGTAGAACTTCAACTGGGAATACCATGCTTCTGTTCCTTTGCAGTTCAAACACAAAATAGGAAAAGACATAATTGTACCAGAAAATAAAATCCCCATGATTCCTGGCCACTAGAGATAAATTCCAAAAAGGTCAGACTCTGCTCCTTTCTTCCCTAACTTAGAAATAAATTACACATATAGGTCTATATTATTTATTCAACTAGTTTACAAGTACCAAGACTACAACTCTTTTAGCCCAGTTCCCTGAAACCCCCCAATTTTTTTTACCAGAAGCTTCAAAAGGACAACTCTCTTGAATGGGTCTAATATGTGATGGAGTTAAGGATGGAAGCAGACTGTTGACTTCTAAGCTCAAGAGCAAATGCCAAAGGCAATGGCAGGCTTACTTGTTCTACAGTACATCAGAGCATTCAGAAAGAGACACTTGACCTTTCTTCATCTTTAAATTATCTTCTCAAATCACCAGTGCTATGTTTTAGAATACTTAAAACTTAGAGAAATTAATGCTCATCTTCTCCCTTCTTTTCCATGTCCTTCAAATAACTGAGTCTGGTGAGAGAATATTCCCTTCAGTCCATCAATTACCCTGTTGGTATAGTGCACAACATTCCCAGCTTTTGCCAATGAATTAGTGAGCACACAACTTCCATTCCCAGCAGTGTTTATCAAGCAATAAGATGTAGACACAAAGTGGGGCAATTTTTTTAGAATTTGGACTGAGAAACCTAAAACCCCTTATAGTTACAACTTCGGGTAGTTTTATTCCTTTCCAAATATTCATGCATAAAGTTCATTTATAATTTTCTTCTCTCAGTAACTGAAGATGAATCCTTTAATTTGAAGTGGACTTAACATTAATGAGTCATGTCATTACCTTGGAATCCTTTTAAGTTGATTTTTTTTCCTCATTGATTCAGTGAGGTAGAAATTAAGGACAGCTCCCACTAGTTCTATATATTTCCTGAAGCATCTGCTCATGGTTGCAAATTGATCCACCCTAAATATTTATTTGTCTGTAAATGCCATAGAGTCAACACTTCACTTCAGATTTCTTTCTTTTTTTTCCTCAAACACAAAATTTCTTTTAAAAGTTCCATCAACAACATCATTTGCAATTTAAATGCATTAAAAATATAATTCTTCCTGCTGTGTTTTTGAACGCTTCCTTCATATTTAATTGCTGAAGACATTTTAGTTCCTAATTAAACTTTATTGTTTATGATGTTGCCATTATTAATAGACATGATAGGGAAAAAGCTAGTTCTGGCAAATTCACTGACTAATTCCTGTCTTAATCTTAATACTTTCATAGCTGTAATGAACTCATGGGGCTGAGAGAAGAGAATGGGTGGAAAGTGAGACACAAAGCAAATACACATTTCATGTTTTTGAGGATTTACTGGAAGTTCTGGAAGACAAGCTTGAATTGAACTTAAATTGAATTGGGATCCTTGATTTGTCGAGGAGATTAGCTTAGAAATAGTACCTCAAACACTTGCAAGACAAATATCCTCATTTTTCAAGACTCCTTTCTCCAGCTCATCCCCAGGTTTTGCACTGGTGACAGAGAGGAGCATATATTGTACACACAAAGCTTGCCTCATCCTCGGAATGTTAAGACTTTTATTGTGAGAGAATGGAGACACTTGATGAATCTGATGGGTTTTGGTCATGGAAAGATTTGCTATGAACCATTGCACTAAGGTTGAAATGCCCAAGAGGCTGACAAGCTTATTGCCCATTTCAAAGATTAAATAGTTTTGGAAAAGTCTTCTCCCCTGGCAGTTGTAATTGTGTCTGTGAAATAAGTGTTCATTCTGCTCCAGCTCCGTGGCTTGAATGCTTCCTTCTATATTTTCCCCCAGTGGATTGATTCTAAGGTCTACTCAGATTTCCCTGTACAAATGCAAATTAACTCATGAACTTGATAACACCCTCCCCTCCTTTCCAGTGCTAATGGATAATCAGACACTGTCAAGTACCTTTACTATGGATTATCTTTGAGCTGTTTATAGGGAAGGAAAGGAGCTGAAAAATCACTTTTCCAAATTAGTAATGTAGTTATTGGAAATGGGCAAAGCTACTACCTTAAGAGCTTTATGCTGCCAAAGTAGCACTCATGAGTAGGTAGTCATTTACTTTTTGGGACTTCCAAGGTCCCTGGGAGAGACCCAATTGCTCCAAATAAAATAGGGCAAGGATAACATTTCAAGAAGGCAGGAAAAGTTGCAAACAGAAAAATACAAGTTCATCATAGAAATATCATCTATTCCCTGTCATTGCCCAGGGTCAACATTGCACATTAGTCTGCTAACTGATGGCATATATCTGGCCTTTTGGGTGATTTAGAGCATTTCTATTTCTAGTCTGGGTGGATAAAGATCATTATGTGCTAATACAGACCACAATGCATTCCTATTTCACAGCAATCATATCTAGAATTCCTGGGTTTATCATTTTGAGGAACCTTCAATATCATACCCTACAACTGAATATAAGACTATTAAAGAAACCTGGAGACAGTTAATAATAATTATTTCTGAGCATTCACTATATCCCTGGCACTGTGCTAAGCCTGTGAGTGTTTATATTATTTAATCCTATAACAATTCTTTGAGGTACATTATGTATTATCCTGTGGAAATTGACACCCAGAGAGATTGAGTCACTTGCCCAAGGTTACAAAGTTAGAAATTAGTTCAGCACAGTTGAACCCAGGTCTTCCTGATCCTAGAATTTGAGCTCATAACTGTTGTCCTGTACTGCCTTCTCTTTAATCTCTAACTTGAGAAAGCAGTATGAGCTGATGGTAGAAATAAGATGATTCTTTCCCAACCAGAAGCAAGTTCTATATGCCTAGCTAGGTTAGGTCTGATTTTTATGGCATTTTATTAATCGGCATGTCTGCTCACTAATTTTGAAAGTGTGTTTGTGACTCCAAAGCATTCCAGGGTGGTATTTTTAGATCTATCACCTTGTTCAGGAATCTCTGTCTCTCTACTTTTTGGGGTTGTCATTGAGGTGAAGCAGGGGTAATCCCAGTATGTGAGTAAATACAATGGGTAAGGACTTCTTTGTTCAGGTAACTGGTGTAATCAGCTTAGCATCATGCTCTAGAAGCAACTGTTAGCCAAATGGCAAGCAAAGCATGAAGGAATCTCTACTGAACATGGCTGTATTAGTCAGCCAAATGGGTGCTGATACAAAATACTAGAAAATCAGTTGGTCTTTATAAAGGGTGTTTATGTGGGGTAGAAGTCCACAATTACCAGGCCATAAAGCATAAGTTTCTTCCCTCACCAAATTCCATTGCCAAGTGTTGGAGCCTGACAGCTGCTGATATTTGCCAGGGTTCAGGCTTCTTGGGTTCCTCTCTTCCCTGGGCTGCATTTCTCTCCGGGCTTAGCTTCTCTGTTTCCTCCACAAGGTCAGTTGTAGACTATCAGGTGAATGGCTTGTCTCTATCCCTTCCTCATGACCAAGCTCTCTCACTTCCCGGGGCTCCAGCTCAAGCCTCCAACATCAAAACTTCTACAACACTGTCCTTTGCTGTGTCTTTTATATTTGATTTCCCCACCCACCAAGGGGTGAGGGGCTCAATGCCCTACTGACGTGGCCCAGTTAACTCCCTAATCATAACTTAATCATGCCCAGATTAACAGACCAGTTTACAAGCATAATCCAATATATATTTTTGGAATTCATAGTTACATCAAACTGCCAAACAGCTACAATGGCCAAGACCATACCAGATGCTAACCTCAAGCAGATCCTTTTTGGGGAAGAATATAAATTGGGGTGAGGAACAAGATTTTGAAGATAAGGACAAAAATATCACGAATATTTACAAGTAGAAGTGTGTCTTAATCAATGCAAATGACCATTGATAAGGTTAAGTAATAGGTGCACAGGCATTTGCAGCCAAAGATACAGGCTAAATTACATTTTAATTAATCATACATTTTAATTAATCAGAAGTAATGATTATCATATGGATATCATATGTTGAAAACGTGTATGGAAAGGACAAACCTTTATAAAGTCAGAGGTTTAGTTCACATTCTGTTCACATTCACTGCACACAAGTCTGTCATTCTTGGTGGTATGTGTTTCCTTGCTTTGTTTATCCAATCATTTTCTTCCTTTACTAGCCCACCAAGTATTTAGATACCAGATGGTAGGGAGATCAGAGGAACCTGCCCTGTCTCACATGGATGTTGTGGGGATTAATGAACTAACAGCTTCTAAAAGGTGAAGTGCTATATAAGTGTCAAGCATGATTAACTAGCAGCCAAATTATTAGGGACCTGAATATGCATCTCTTCCAAATTTTGGAAAAATGGATTTGCATATTCATTCTCAAAGCACTATTGTTTGAATGATATTCAGACACTCAAATAAAAGTCTAGTCTAATGCTAATTATCTCTACTCTTCTCAACCAGTCATGTAGACCTTGTAGGTGGCATATTTATGCAACTGTGGGTAGATAGACACAATCTCATGAAGTTTTTGGTGTATCAAGGAAAAGACATGCAATCACAATGCAAAATATTAGTTGCTTTTCAACCTATACTCCATACTTCTAGTCCAGGAAGTACTGAGAGGCAACAAGCCTTGGTGGTTGGATGTGTGAACTCTGGAGCAAGACTTCCTGGGACCAAACCCTGGTTTCACTGCTAGTTATGTAACTTAGTGCAACTTACATTATTTCTCTTGTCGTCAGTTTATTTATTTAAAAAATAATACCCACTTCATAGTTCATAATAAGGTGCTCAGAAGAGCATTTCCTAGCACTTAATAATGGCTCATTAAATGTTAACTATTATTACTAATGTTGTTGTGATTAATATTGGCTCAAGCAGGTTTTTCTAAGGATCATATATGGTATTTGGAAGTCTACAAAGCCCATTTACTTATAATATTAACCTATGATTAATTATTCAGCACTTGCTGTGTGTCAGAATCCTTATCACAACTTTTTGAGATAGGATGATAGAGTGGTAGCTTTATTTTTGTCTTATTTTCCCAGCAAGCTTTTTACCCCTCTTTTTCTGGTGACTTACTCTATCCACACTTTTCACTCTATGGCTTGGGGTGGACATTCAGGGGTACTACTTCTCACTCTGGGGTAAGCTGTGGACCAGCAGGGCCAATCTGAGGCTACTTCTGGCCTATGAAAAGGATTTGATTTGAAAGTGAAGAACAAACAGTTTTGTCTCTGGATTCATGAGGCCAGAAAGCTGTGAGTTTGAGGCTCAAAGTGGCAATGTTTACTGCAGAGTGAAGAAGATATATCTGCAGTAGGAGAGAATGAAACCATCCAGAGCAGAGCTGAGATTAAGAGATGGAGGAGAGTGTGATTTCTGGTGACTTGGAGTCTTGATCCTAGCATTTGAGGCCCTGGTGCTCATAGCTCATCCTTTGGTTTGGTCAGTAGCTCAGCATCCCTCCCAGCTATGTGAGCCAGTAACTCATTCTGTGTTTGTCTCATAAAATAGTTTGAATTAGGTTTCTGTCTCTTGCAACTTATAGAATTCTTATAAGACAAATGCTAGAATTCTCCCATTTTATCCATAAGGGAATTAAGCTCAGAGAAATTAACTTGCTCATGGTAACATTACTAGTGAATTTCAGAGCAAGAACTTCATCCACTATTTAATGACCCCAAGTGCTGTGTTCCAGTAAAGAGACCAAGGCCAGGGAGCTTGGAGAGGGTGCTTGTTATTAATGAAAACATCAGAGAAGTTGTAGAGCACCAATGGGTTGTGGCTGCTTATAGCTCATTCATTCACTGGTTCAACAAATATTTGTCCGAGCACTAAGAAACAATCTAAAGCAAGTTGCTTAGGTAGAGGAAGTGAGTGAACCACAGGTCTCCTAACCTTCACTGGTGGCTGTCTCCCCTCCACTGCTGTCGGTCCAGCAAAGGTTGAGAAGCCACAGAGCCAGTCTTTTCTAGTTGCTCTTCCAGTGTTTGCAATGCATGCAGAATATGTCAAACACCTAGGCTTCTCAGAAAATTGATTTTGGAGCTTGCCACTTCCTTAAAAAGCAAGCTTTTGTTTTTATTAGCATGTGTAAATATGAAATAACTTCTGATGCAAATATGGATGATATTTTATTTTTCTGACATGTTTGGAAGCAGCCTGGGGCAGGGTGGTAGTGAATCAGTAAACATCATGGGTATTGCACTGGGAATTCATCAACTCTGCACACTATTAATGGCCTCGTACCATATGTTCCATAATAGCACGTTTGCTCACATGGGATTGGGCCGCCTGATTGTAAGACAAAGCTACCACATCAGTTTCTTGATGTATATAAACAGGCTCTGTAAGCCAGATGTAAAAATCCAGCAAGGTCATTTTTAGACGTAATTTCCATTTTGTATGCTTTTCCCCCCTCATTGACTGTAAGAGAATGTGATTTGCCTCATTACAGTGTGATTCCAGGTGTATAACACAATAATGACCTTTATGTCAGAGACTGAAGTTCACATAATTGATACAATAGACTCACATTCAGCAATATTGGTAATCATTTGCTGGAGGCAGGCACGATGTTCGCTTCTTGACATAGGAGGTCAAATGGTCAAGGTGAAGGCCCAGGCTACAGCCACGTCTGGACTCAGATGAAATTGGAAATGGGGCTGCCCAGCAGCGTAGAGTTTACATTCCTCCCTGTGAGAATCAGACATCCTGGAGGGTGTGCAATGTTATGACAAGATCTGGGGATCAAGGTTGGGACCGATAAGGTAGCAGCCAGTCCCAGCTCTGCACCAGTGAGAGGCTTGGGTGATGGGCCTCTCAAGAGGGGTGCTGTGATAGCCATCGCCTCCGTTTCTCTCTTCAGGTCCTTACTGATTTCCCCTGCTTCCCATCTGACCTAAAATTATGCCATCTATTTTGAAACAAACCATCACTTTTTTCTCTTCTCCTGGATTCTACATTGTTGGTGTTCAAGTAGGAAATTAGAGATTTATGATGTAGTCTTTACAATAACTTGGGAAGCTTGAGCATTCCACTTTCACCCACTCAGGAAAGTACTTCCTGCCAAAGCCTTGAGGTAGCCTGATGCCTGCCTTTTATTTAGCATGGTCAAATAACTCGTGACCTCTGCTTCGCAGTAATGGCAGATGGATTGATTGCCATTTTATTAAACATACATTTACAAATGGCATCTGAATACCAAGTGCTGCTGTGGGCTTTAGGAGCCTTCCTTCCTAGAGCAGCTTTGTCAGAGTGGATTACAGCCAGCCTCACAGTCCCCTTTATTCTCTTTCACTCTAACTTCAAGAATGAAATCAGAAGACAAGATGCAAATTACAAGAACCGAACATAAGGTAAAAATTGGGGAGTGAAAAGAAGAAGTCAAAAGTGCCATGTTAGATGAAACCTTGATCTTGAAAATAAAGGAATAGTAATAAAGAACCAGAATACATTTGGTTGGATGGAAAGAGAAGTGTGAACTTGATGGTATTAGGCAGAAGAAACAAAACACCTAAAACAATAAAATGTTTTTTATTTGTTGTTTACATTCCTGCAGTTATAAGTCTTTAAACACCTAAAATGATAAAATGATTTGTTTGCATCACTGCAGGTATAAGTATCTATGTCAGAATATGGATTAATAGTATTTTAAGATGGGTCTATTGTGAGTGTTTATCAATATTTGATTTCCAGAACTTCCTGTCCAACCATGGACAGAGGCTTTAAGTTCTACTGATGCTCATAAATGAATAATGCCTTTTAAAAATATTGCCAATTTTGCTCATTTCAGGACCCCAGAGACTCTGCTTATTAGGTTGGCAGGCAAGCGAAGAAATGAGTTGGGCACAGAGGTGGCAGGGGTTAATTTCATATTTGTCATGAGATCTTGCATGATTTCCCTAAAAGATATTTAATTTCCACTGGGCATAATAACTTGCAGCTGCCGGAATGTGCTGTGTACCAGTGGTGAGTTCTTGTCTTTGGAGATTTATGCAAGTCATTATTTAAAAATAGAGATCCGGGAGTTACAGCTGGCTAATTAATCTACCACTAAGGAAAGCTAAGCAAGTGACCCACTTAACTGTTTTCAGGAACCACAACTACTCTGAAGCAAACTTTCAAAAATGTCCCAAGCCAGGAATCAAACTATTTGTTGCCTTACCATTTTTTTATGGTCTTCTCATCTTGTCTCTTCTCAACTCATCTCATCATCTCATCTCCCTCTCCTTCTCATGGACATCACTAATTCAGGCCCTTATCCATACACATTTGAACATCCACAGCTTGGATTTCTAAATACTTCATCCTCTGGATTCTTCTCCGAGTATACTCTGAGGCTACCCTTCTTTGTTCTCCTCTTTCCCTCTGTATTAGTCAGCCAAAGGGGTGCTGATGCAAAGTACCAGAAATTTATTGGCTTTTTAAATTTATTTATTTATTTATTTTAACTTTATTTTGTACATTTAATAATTGAAAACATAAACAATTAAAAGCTAAAAAGTAAACACAGATGAATAAATATATACATTTCTCAATTAAATATTACACAATATATTTGGTTCATAGTAATGCATTCATACAGTATTTGTCCTTTTATAAAGAGTATTTATTTGGGGTAGAATCTTACAGTTACCAGGCCATAAAGCATAAGTTACTTCCCTCACCAAAGTCTGTTGCCGGGTCTTAGAGCACCAACGTCTGTCAAGAGTTCAGGCTTCCTGGGTTCCTCTCTTCCTGGGGCTTGTTTCTCTCCAGGCCTAGCTGTCCTGATCTCTCCACAAGGCCAGCTCTAGACTATCAGGTGACCAGCTCTGTCTCTCTCCCCAGGGCTTAATTCTCTCCAGGCTCCGCTGCTCTGCTCCTCTGTGTGCTTACTTCCCAGGCTTCAGCTCAAAACTCCAGCATCAAAACTCCAACTCATTCCTCTGCTCTGCCATGTAGTTTTCTCTGTGAGTCCCCACCTACTAAGGGAGCAGGGACTCAACATCCTACTGACGTGGCCCAATCAAAGCCTTAATCATTATTTAATCAAGTAAAAGTGAAACCTCTGAATCCAATATAATCTAATATGCCTGGAGGGACAGACCAGTTTACAAACATAATTCAATATCTATTTCTGGAATTCATAAACAATATCAAACTGCTACACCCTCCATTACTCACCTGGTGGGGAAACCCTATCAGTCTGTTTTCTACCACGTCAGTCCTGAGATCTCTGTCTGACTTCTATGGTTTCACTAACAGACCCAAGTTACAAACTCACCCATTTTTCCTCACTCCCTCCACATGCACCTTCCCCTCCAATCATACTAGTCTCTTACCTCACCTAGTTTCCCTTGAATTTCCTATCCCTTCCTCAGTTTGAATATAGTCTATACATCCTACAAAACATCCACTCAAGTCCCCTTGCCATGAAGCTCTCTTCATCTATCCCAAATCACCTTGAGGGCAAAGATTTGAGTTAGTCATCAGATTATGGCACATTTTCATCACTAGTCTATGCAGGGCCCTAATCTTATGTTTTTAAATGATTAATTACTGTATTTATTATATTTATTCTTATTCCATTTCCCTTCCCTGAAAAGGCAGGCATTCTATTTTTTTATGTGCATATTTTTATTGAACACATCCTTGCAAAATAATTATTGTTGCTATATGTACATGTATTTTAATTTACATAAATGATGCATGTTAAATCTCATTCTGTTTCTTACTTTATTCACTCAGCACTATGCCTTTTAAATCCATCTATGTCTTTAAATACATGGCTGCTACATACTCTATGGTAAGCAACCATCATCTTTAACTCTCTGCTCTCCCTATAAAGTAGACACCCACTCCCTGGATATGCCTGTCTCTGAAATCCCCTGGCATTCATTTACCACACAATTAGGCTCTTAATGATATGCTGTATGTGTTTTCCTTTGAGGGTTTCGTGTTCCCTTGTCTCTTATGTTACTCCTTTGAGATTAGAGGCCATCTCTTCCTTCCCCCTACACCATCCACTCCCATCTCTGCAGACTTTTCTCAGTGCTCAGTGCATAGTTGGTGGTTGATAAATCCTTGTTGATTTGGTTAATTGAATAGATGACTCCACGAAGGCAGGTATTTTCTCTCTGTTCATAACCATATGTCCAGTGTCTCAAACGGTGCTTGGCATGCCATAGGTAGAGTTTGGAATAGTAGGAAATACTGGGGACAGGATACCTGGGTTCTAGTCTCTAATCTGCCACCAGCCAGGTGTGTGACACTCGTATATCAGGTTACCTCTCTGGGTCTTGGTCAGACTGGATGATTTCTCAAATACTTGTCCACTCTAACTTGCTAAGACTGTGACTTCAACAATTGTTCATTGTGAAATAATTTACTCTCACAGCAAAGTAAGACAGTTTTCAATATAAATTTATCTCTGTGGCAGTATACAGTACCCAGGGCAGGACAGCATGGGAGAGGCAGTGTTGGGTAGTATATGAGAGCACATCCTATGGGTTCTAATCTTAGGCTCCCAGAGTGGTTGGGAGGATAAAATGAGTTACTAGTGTAAAATTGCTTAAAAGAGTGCCTGGTGCATAGTAAATGCTATATAAATGCTTATCATTTTTATAAATTTAAGAAAATATACTAGCCTTTGTGACAATCTCTTATCTGATATTAGGAAGTCTGGTCTTTCATGGTTAACAAAGCCTTAGGAATTATAGCATCACTGTTAAAATTAATAGTTTTCATAAATAGGACAATAAACCACCAGATAAGAGTCTGATTTCTTTTAGGCCCAAACTATTTTCCTCCTGGTAATGGTCAAGTTCTAATATGCATGGCTTTCATAAAGTACAGCAAATCCTTCAAGCCAATAAGGGTGTTGGGACCAGAATCTTGAGTTCCACATTTGCTATCTATAAAAAAAAACTACTGTTTCTTCTTTAGAACAGTCACTTAAAATGGAAACAGATTGGAACTGTGAATTTATTAATATCATATATGGATGATATGCTTCCCTTTTGTTGGGAAGTAATAACTAAATAATGTCATTTGGTTTTTCTTATCCTTAAGGAAGTGAATCCAAATATTGGACATAAGATTATTAAAATTCTGAACACTTAAAGCATGAGCTTGTATATTGCTATAAGGCTTCTTTTTCTCTAGGTCAAGAGGTAAAACTATTTGTCTTAAAGAAAAAAAACACTAAATGGTATTGGTAATGGGTTGCAGGTTTTATAACAACTATTTTCACTTCATGAGCAAAAATAGCGTTTGATAACTGTTTTATTCTAATATTCTACTGGTCATAAGAAGTCTTCATCAAATACCATTTCAGTTTTTAATGCTTTTAAAAGCAAAATCCAATTTGCAAACTCATCTGGTATGTAAAAGTAAAAAAAAAAAAAATCATTTAAGAATATAAAATGAGAACTGGTGACTCCATCTGGATTAGAATATTTTGGGACTAAAAAAGGATTTAAACTTCACTTTAAAGTTTAAAGAAATAGGTAGGTCAAACGTTCAATTACCAACAGCAGTATAGGAAAATGACTGTGTTCTAGGTCTTGCTCTAGAGCTCAGAAACATATGTATGTGTTCTGACTCAGAACACTTGGAAACATATGTATGTGTTCTGACTCAGAATGCATAGAAACATATGTATATATTCTGGCTCAAAATACATAGTGTAATGTACTGTAAGGTTTATAAGAGACATGGGACATAAAAAAAGACTTCTTTGACTCATGAACTTAATTTTTGAGAATGTCATAGCTTCCTAATAAAATAAAGATGGGTGTTCTTATGCTCTGCTCTAAGGTCTTCTGTGCTGATTGTTCAGGGAATTCTTAGCTAAAGTTGACTTTTAGTTCCGCATGGTATAAACTAAAATAAAAAAAGCAATTTAAATACCCAGAAGGGGTTGTCATGAAAATTAAAGGAGATAATATGTGTGAAGACAGTTTGAAAAATTCCTATACATATACATTTTTGTGTTATTTCATTCAATAAAAAATCAGAAGAGGCCTGCTCTGTGCCAGGGACTACTTTAGGTACTAGGGATTCATAGAAAAATAATAATAGTGATTTTTTTCCCTTGAGGATTTAATAAATAAGTTGGGTAAACAGACATATAAACAGAATGTCAGTGCAGTGATAGACATGCCAAGGTGTTTGGGCACATAGAAAGAGACCCCCTAACCAAGTTTTCAGAGTCAGAGAGGTCAGAGAAATTAAGGAGGTGAGCGGAAGGGAGATGGCAAGAATATTAACCTTACAGTGAAAAATAGCATGCTGTATTCTGGGTCAGTAAAGAAATCAGTATTACTAGAGCTTAAAATAATAAAGAATAGAACAAGATGAGGCTCAAGAATCCAGAGTACAGAAGACCTTTTATATCATGCTAAAGGTTCAGATTTTATCCTGTTGGTGATGGAAAACTAAGGATGCAAGGGAGCAAGTTTATCATTGTGGAAGCATATGGAAGGTGGATTTGAGAGTCAGGGAAGCACTTATGAAGGTATTGCTATAATCTATGTGAAATATGGTGGGATAGTTGGGTGGAACAGAGAGGACTAATTTAAGAAATAGCTGTTTAAAAAGTCAATGTATGGTGATTAATTTTATGAGAACTGGTGAGAATGACTCCCAAGTTTATAGTATGGCTGATTAGACAATTTATAGTACAAATTATATACAGAATACTGAAGGAGAATCAGGTGTAGGAGATAAGATATGTTCATTTTGAGGCATGTCTCCTTCAAGATTTCTATAGTACATTTGAGTGAAGGTGTCCAAGAGCCAACTGGATATATGGATCTGAACCATGAAAAACAAACAGGCCTGGGTAGGAAATTCAGATTAGTAAGTCATAAATATATAAGTGATAGTGAATACCCTGAAAAAGGATGAGAGTTCAGAGAAGAGAGGTAAGGACAGAAACCTGGGGGATGCTAACCTTTAGAGCTTGGGCCAAAGAAGAGAAAGCCAAGAAAGAGACCTAGAGGGAACAGTAAAAATGGTATGAATGGACCCAAAACAGCGTCATGTCATAGAGGCCAGATGAATAATAGAGTTTCAGGTAGGTGATGTGAACCACAGTGAAATCTTAAGCAGCAAAACAGAGTATAAGGACTTTAAAAGAATCCCTTAACTTTAGGAAATCATCAGTGACTTTATAAGAGCAGTCTCACACCAGGGGTGGGAGCGGAAATCCAGCTGCAGTCAGTTGATGACTGAATGGGAATTGAGGAGTAGGGCGTTGAGCACAGGGTCCTTCCTTTTGGATCAGGCGTAAAGAGAGGAATAGGAGAGTAGCTAGAGGAAATGCAGGGTCAGTAGCAGGTTATTTCAGGACTGGAGAAGTTTAAGCAAGTTTGGAGGTTGAAGGGAAGGAACCAGGAATGGGAAAATACTTAAAATGTATGCTAAAGCAGAAAAAACTAGCAAGATCCCGATGCAAGTGGGAGGGGATGAGATCTAGAAGAAAAGTTGGCCTTGAGTGGGAAAGGCTTAAACCTTTAAACATCTGTAACTTGAAGGCGAGATGGAAAGAAGAGAGATGAGTGATGGGAAAGGGGAGGTCATGTACCTTGGCCTCAAGACAAAGATTGTTAGTATTCCCTCATTCCCTAGAGGACCAAACACAGTGATGAAGCAGGTGAAGTCCACCTTCAGAGCCTCACACCATTGTTTTCAGGGTTCCTCTGCCACCAGCCACTAAAGCATTCCTGCCTAGTCTCGGCCCAAGCATTTGTCCCCTTCTCCCACATCCACGCATCTATTTATTCAAGCAGTGCTGGATTTTCCCCCACCTTCTTCCCCTCAGAATGCCCATTGGTTGTCTGCAATCAAGGATATAAACTATTTCATTATAAGGTATAGATATCTGATACCCTGGCAAGTGAGCCAGCCTTCCAAAGAGCACTTGCCTTTTATATGGACACTCGGCCTGACTTCCAAGGGCTTGTCCCCACTTCTCTTATTAAACCTTTCTTCCCACACTCCACTAATATGCACCATTTGCTCTAGTCACGCCAAGTTTTTCAGAAAAAGGGAGAGATTTTAGGTATGAAAAGGTCAAGGCTGGAGTAGTAATTGGGACAGTTGAAAGTGTCTGAGGCATCCCCATTACCACACCTCACAGGAGAAAGCCACAGGCAGCTCTGTGAAGAGGGGGGAGGCTGCTTCTAAGATGGCATGTTTGAATAAATTACCTCCATTCATTAGAAGTTTTAAGCTACAAATTAAGAGTATTATTCACTCCTTCTGCCTTAACTGAAAGTCAGGAAAATTTGAATCAGTGCTACCTTTTTTTTCCCTCTTGTAATCAAGCTTTACTGCTGGTTACTGTTATAATCATAGAAGCCAATGCTAAGATATTCTCTCTTAAAAAATAATCTTTTTCATTAGGTCCAAACAATTTCCAAATGAATAGAAGAAGAAATATCTACTGAAGCTCTTTGAACTCATTGTCATGTCTAGAAGCCTTAACCCCAGATGTATTGGCTATACCCAGGTTGATAGGATGGTTGAGCTAATAAGAAAAATATCTCAGGGGTTCTGCTCTCTATTGAGTCTAGATTAAGAATGGACATCTTCGTAGTTAGGGGTACTAGTTTTTAAAATCAAATTGATTTTCTTCGTGATTACCATTTATAAGCTATGAGACATATCTCATAGACTTGTAGTGAGGGTTAAGTGTAATTGTGAATTTAAGGGGTTTAGTCTTATTGCTAATACATAATAAGTTCTCAATAAATGGTGGCCACTAGTGAATTATTACTATTAATAGTTTGTGCTCTGATTTAAGAAATCACCCATTTTAACTAGCTCCAGGCAAAGTCTGGGACAGATTGCTCAGCCAGTCTTAGCTATATGGCTATATAATGGAGAGTTTCCTTTTCAGATATGCACACACAGTTGCTTCTCTCTCATCACTGATGCCTACTCTCTGTAGCCAATTAATATGATCAGCCACTTAGGGTAATTATTTCTCCAAGAAACAAATGTGGTTATATTCAGCATCACCCAGTGTAATGCAATTATTTTTTTCCAATAATATTCACCTAGTAGATAGGCACAGCATAAATGCAAGCCATAATGATAAGCCACCTCCTGTTTCCTCATTTTGAAAAGACTCATTAGGGACAGTGGTCCTCAATGTTAATGAACTTACACGATCCAATTAGAGAATTGCAGTTACACTCACTAGTGATAGAATGAGAGGAATTGCTGTCTGATAGGTAATGTCAGTATCTGTGCCTTGCTTCTGCCCTCCTTTAGGATTGTTTCCACCTTGTTTCCAGATCTCACCTTATCCCTGAGCCTGTTTTGGATTTCAGTCATCTTCTGAAAACTTGTAAAAATCCCAAGCTATAAACAGCTTGTATTTCAGCAGAACAACTCATGCCTGAAAAAGTTGACAATGATTTCAGAATTTCTTTTAATTGAGTTTTTAATTACAACACGGATAGAAAATATCTCATTCATATGCAATTTTGACAAAGATGACAAGCAATTTCATATTCTTTGGAGATGACTTGAAAGTGTGGGAGCCTGCAGTTAAGTACCAACTGCCTTGTGCACGGACAGTAGTACCTGACAGCCACTCACTCAGGGAAGGTCGGGAAATGGAACATCTGGATCTCAAGAAAATATTTAATATAACAGTCCAATTGGTGTAACACAAGCTGCTGCTGGGATTATTGATTGGCTGGCTTAGAATCTTGTCTCTTGATATTATAGGCCACATATTACGAATTTGGTTATTATATAGGTAATTGGTAGATGGGCAAGGATTCACCATAAATGATTTTTTCTGTCCTTAGAACTTACCAACACATCAGATAAGAATATGCAAATAAATTAATCTAAAATTCTAAGTTTAAACTTGAGATGCATATCATGCCCCTTTATTCTTTTCCTTTTTGTTGTTGTTGGTATTTACTTAAGAGTTCCAAGAATTCCAGAGTTCCAGAAGTAGAATTAAACCAAAGAAAGTGCACCATCCCAGAGAACAGAGAACCAGCCAACCATTAGCTGGTACCCACTAGCCCCTCCTACAAGCTCACAAAGGTCATTTGCGTAACTCCTGGTTCTCCTGGCAATATTCAGAGGCTCAAGCTGATATATATTTTTTCAACCACAAGGCAGTAACTTTCAAGCTTTTGGATTTCAGAGACCAGGGAAAAAAATATTTTAAATTGGATTTCTATAGAGGGTCAACACATTTTATTTTACTAAGTAAACATATTTAATTTTTCCCCTTTTCATTCATTTATCAATTCAGTGAATATTTGTCGAGCATATACTATCTGCAAGTACTGAAGTAGGTATAACAGGCCCTGGGAATACAATGAAAAATAAAGCTAGATGCTATCCATGCCCTTATGAATCATATAATTATAAGGTGGAAGAGATAGTTATCAATCAACTAGTTACACAAATGTATATATAAAATTCCTGTTGATATAGGTGCTATGGAGGATATAAACAGGGTTCTCTGAGAGTATGTAATGCATTAATGTTATATGGACAGAAAGGGTCTTGAAAGAGTGATGCTTGAACTGAACAGGTCTGTCTTTACAGGGCCTTGTAAGCCATGGTAAGGATTCTGGACTTCATGCTAAGAGTATTAGAAAGTTATTAAGCATTTTAAGCAGGCTGTTTATGAAGATTCCTCTAGATGCTACTGGGAAATGTCTTGGAGGGAAGCAAGAGAGGAGGGCATGAGATCAGTAGGAAGGGAATTGCAATGGCCTTAATATGAGTCACATGACTACAGTAGTCATGGTGGGTAGTTGGATTTGGAACATATATGGGAACTAAAATTACTGAGGCTCATTTATAGTTGAGGATATGGGGAGGAAGAGAGAGGTATCAGAGAAGACTCCTGTATTCCTGGTTTGAGCAACTTGCCATTTAGTTTGCCATTTACTGAGATAGGAAAGACCAAGAAAGGGGCAGGTGGAGTCAAGAAGGGAAAATCAAGGGCTTGTTAAATTTAAGGTGCTTGTCAAATATCCATGGCAGGCAAATATACAAATCAGAAGCTTAGAGGTATGTTTTGTCTCTGGATAAACACTTTGGCATTATCAGCATATTGATGGTCTATAAAGCCCTGGGTGTGGATAAGGTGTCATACCATTTCAAGGCCTGCTACAGGAAAGGAAATCTTCAAATCATCTTTCTAGAAAAGAAATGACATTTTACACCCACAAAATAGAAAGGACACAATTTCCATCCTTTAAATTGAGAACATTTAGTGGCATGGAATCCTCTTTACATTGTCCTTTATAATTCTCATTTTGCTACAGATAAGAGAGAACTTTGTCATAAAGCAGTAGTTGCAAATCATTGCCCTAAAGTTTCTATAAGTGCCTTAGACAGGAATGACCTCATTTTGATTGGGAATAATCTTATACATGCCCAACTGCACCTGACCTTTTAGGCTCTTCAAGCTTAAAAGCATGTCTGGGGCTTCTCAATCAAATTAGTACAAGACTGGAAGTCACAAAATGGCACAAGATCCTACAATATGACCTCAGCTCCTACTATCCTGCAATAAGAAATCAGTTACCAGTTATCTCCTGTGCACTTTGTAGCATTCCTAGATCTGAAGAAAGCATTATACTTTGGAGTCTCATTATCTGTGGACAACAGGATGAATATGCACTTGCATAACTATCGCCTCCTCTTGTCCATGGAAGACATCCATACAGTATTCTTTTCTACTGAGCCGAGTAAAGGTGTCTGAATTCTCCTTATCACATGGGAAAAATACAATTAATGGAACTTATAGAATATAATTAACAGTAATATTGTAATATTTTTGTAGCAAAGGCAAAGAAGGTACTATATCAATGTTAAGGGCCATGAAATGTTAATATGGAATTTAGTTTTGTGAGATGTGAATATGATCAACCTTTTTTTTTTCTTCTTTTTCTTCATTAACAAGGAGACCTTGGTCATGTCATTTGACTTATCTGTGCCCATTTGTTCATCTTTTGGAACACTGGAGAGACAATTGAGTTTATTTTTAGAATTAGACAGGATAAATATGCCTGGACAAGGTTTTTTGGAGTAATGCTTCCATGATTTGTTGAGCTGCCTTTTGTCTGAGACTGAAAAATTATTTTACCCAAAATCATACATCACAGAAGCAATAGAGCTAGTACTCAAACTATTCCTGACTTCAAAGCTCCAATACTTAGCTATCGCAGATTTTTTACACCTAGGTATAAATTTTGTCATTGTTTTCGCATTGTATTGTTGTAACTATAATTTTCCTATTGGCAATCTCAGCACCTAATACAGTGCCTCACACATTTAAGGTACTTATTAAATGTTGAATTATGGAATACTTTAGGTACTCTATAGTCCTAGAAACCTTTTGAAGGAAAATGAGTGTGTCTTACATGATTTGGAACCCCTCACAGTAGTCAGCAGTAGTCCAGACTGAGTACGTGGATTTAAAATTGGCTGAAAAACTCCTGTAAACCAAGGAGGTTCTAAGTGAAGATGCTGGTGGAGAGATTGCTACCGAAGGAGGATTAAGAAGACGTGCTGCCTAACAGGCTGTTGCCGCAACCGTGGGCCTGACTCTTTACTTAAGCATTTGTATTCATGACCTGGATGGAAAAGAAGCTGCTCGTTTTCAGAATTCACTAATGATTCCAATTTGGAAAGTATCATGAAGAGCTCAGGCAACAGAAATAAAATGCAAATAACCTTTGAGACTCAAGGTATGTAGGCTGGGAATAACAACTTCATGAGCATTTGAAAAAGACAAGGCAGCGAATACACCTGGGGAAAGAGAATCCAAACACAGCCCTTCTCCGGGAAGCAGACGCCAAGATCGCAGTGATGCTAAAGTAGGCCCGGGGGGACAGTGGTCTGCAGATTAAATTCAGGCCAGCCATGCAGTCTGGCAGGATGAAAGAAAAGTCCAGGTTGAGGCTGCTTGTGCAGAAGGGCACGGAGTAACAGTTCCTCTGTGGACAGTTCTAGCTGAGCAGCACCTGGCACCACACATTGTGTTCCTACCACTTCATTACTAGGGAAGCTCAGGCAATTTGGAAGAAGTGAAGAGAATAGCAACAAGAGTGAATGAATTCAGGCGCCTGAGGAAAGGACGGGGATCAAAGATGAAAAGGATTAGATAGCTACAGTTTAGCTGCAGAAGGCTAAGGGGGAGAGGAGAGAGAGGCCTGGAAACTAATAATAAATACCCAGGTCTACTCTACAAAATAGCTAAGTGAAACTAGCAGATTACCCATCAAATTAAGATTTTTCAGATGAAAATGGGCATCTTTTTCCAAGCCATGGGCTTCTTACCTGAACCAGCACTCTGTCTACTCAAGGGCTCAGTAAATGCTGTCTTATAAAATACACTTTTTTTGCCAAAAGAGTAGAGAATCCAGAGAATAGACCAATAGGAAGCACTTTAAAAGTCAGCCAACCCATCCTTAGTATCGAATGAGGACAGGATTAAAGGAACTAGATTTATATGGTTTTATTCAAGTCAGACTCTTTCCCACAGTGAAGTTGCCTCTTTCCTTTCAGATAAATACAAAACAAAATTTTTTTTCAGGTCTCTGTAGCACAAGGAATGCTGAAGACACAATTGGCTAGACTCTGGTTAAATCCTATCACTGCAATTTACTTTCTCTCAAAGGGGACTGGTGAAGTGCTATTTTTTTTTCCTTGCTGAGGAGTGGGGAGGGGTAGAGAAAGGCTGTACTTCTGGACACTGCAGGTAAACTTGGTGTATGTCACTTTTAAAATATCAAACCTGTAAATATCCAAGTAGACGAATTAGGAGTTAATTCTTCATTTTATAGAAAACAGTCTCTAAAAACAGCAACTCACCTTGCTGCTGTTGAGCCTTTCTTTATAGATCATTAAGTAAACTGTTATTAACCTAGATCCTGAGTAAGAAAGTGGAAGAGTTCAGCTTCCCAGGCGATTGCAAACCAGTCACACTATAGTTATTAAGCTCCAGCCTCAGTGGGCCTCCTTGAGCTCCTCAAATGTGCCAAGCCTCTGAAACATAATGTTTTCTTCCCAGCTGGTCTTGCCTTGTTCCCACTTCCCAACCCCATTCCTGTTTTCTGACTGGCTGGCTCCCTCTCATTCCTCCCATCACAACTTAAATTTCACCTCTTCTAGAAGTCCATGCTTTGTATGTTTATCTACTAGGAAAAATTTCAACTGCAATAGCAGAAAACCTTACTACTAGTAATGGCTTAACCACTAAATATTAAGTAACCTACTTAAAAAGAAGTCCAGATGTAAATAGTCCAGGGCTGGTGCCATGGCCCAGCAATGTCATCCAGGGCCCAAGATCCATCTCTCTGACTGTTTCCTCATGCCCCACCCCACTCCCACATGTGGCTTCCATCTTCATTGTTCCAAGATGTGTGCTCCAGCCCAGTGTCACCTTCATGTTTGAGGCAGGATGATAGGAATAAAGGGTACTGTGATAGTTTGAAGCTGTATGTACTCCAGAAAAGTAGGTTCTTAAAGTTAACCCACTCCTGTGGGTGTGGATACATTGTAAGTAGGACCTTTTGGTGAGTAGAATCATAAGTTAAGATGTGATCCACCTTGTTCAGGGTGGGTTTTAATCCTACTACTGGAGTCCTTTATAAGTGAATGGCATTCAGACAAAGAGGGAGAAAGTCACAGAAGCAAGAAGCTGAATAAAGCAAGGGAATCTGGAAGATAAGGCAGAGACCAGCAGACACTGCCAGGTGCTTTGCCATGTGACAGAGGAGTCCAGGATAGCAGGCAGCTGTTCTTCAGGGAGAAAGCATCGCCTGATGATGCCTTGATTTGGACACTTTCACGCTTCAACCTAATAAATCCCCATTGTAAAAGCCAACCCATTTTATGTTATCAGCTTTTGGCAGCAAAGCAGACTGAAACAGATTTTGGTACCAGGAAAATGGGGTGCTGCTATTACAAATACCAATGATGTTACAGAAGGCTTCGTAATTGGTTAGTGAGTAGAGGCAGGAAGAATTGTGAAGTGCTTGAGAGAAAGGGCCTAGATTGCTTTTCTGTCTAGTTTGGTAGACTATTCATAGAAATATGGATGCTAAAGGTACTTTCAATAGGACTTAGACAGAAATGCTAAATGTGTCATTGCAAACTGGAGAAAGGTGACCCTTGTTTTAAAGTGGCAGAGAATTTGGCAAAATTTAATTCTGATATCAGATGGAAGTGATGAGCTTGGATATTTGGCTGAGGAGATTTCCAAACTAAATGTGGAAAGTGTGGCCTGGTTTCTCCTTGCAGCTTATAGTAAAATGAGAGAGGATAAGCTGAGAATATAATTAATGGGCACAAAGGAAACCAGAAATTGATAGTTTGGAAATTTCTGGTCTTCTAGAAAATGAGTCCCCAGATAATAGTGCTCCATATGAGGCTTTAACTGAACGTGGAAGCAGTCAGCCATTTCAATGCAAGTCAGGACTGAAAATACAGTTATCCAGAAAGGAATTGTGGAAAGTTCTTTTCTCTGATGGTTTGGACCTCTGTGTACTACACACAAAGCCGGTAAGTTTTTTGCGAGATCTGTATGACCGGAAAAACTTCCAGCCTGGACTAAAAGGACCAGAAAAGAGACAGATTGAAGACAAAATGACTTCAAAGGCAGAACCCTGGAAGCTGAGGTCTGGACTGAAGACATCTTCTTGGGCCAAAGAGCAGACCCACTCATGTATGTGGAAAGGATGAATATGCCTCAGAGCCTGGAGAGGATGGGCCTTCCACCCTCTTGTTCAGGAAGAGTGTTACCATGCCAGATTTGTCAGATGCCTGGAGGATTGCAGAGAGGCTAGCCACCATCAGAATGTTTGACGAGAGTGGAGACTAGCCACCATCAGAATGTTTGACAAGAGTGGAGACTAGAGTCTGGCCTTCGCCCCAATGCTTGAAGATGTTAGAGCCTTCATCCCAATATTCAGGGGGGAGCACGGCTGCTGTGCAAGCACTTGAAGAGAATGGGGCTGCCACTCCATCAAACCTGGAGGAGAAAACATAGTTCCATGATGACTCGCAGCCCTTGAAATCTAATGGAGTATGTCCTGCAGGGTTTTGGAATTGTTTGGTACCCATGACCCCTGTTTTCCTTCTAATTTCTCCCTATGGAAATGGGAATGTTTATCTTATGACTGTCTCTCCATTGCATATTGGAAGCAGATAACTTGTTCTCTAAGTTTCAAGGGCCCATAACTGCAAGGGAATTGTGCCCAGGTCAGACCATACTCAACTGATTTTGATAAGACTTTGTACTTAGTATTCTTATTGAAATGACTTAAGGCTTTTGGAATAATGTGATGGAATGAATGTATTTGCATATGGAAAGAACACAACTTTTTGGAGTCCAGAGGATTGATATGTACCTGTGATGGTTAGGCTCATGTGTTAACTTGGCTACGTGATGGTGCCCGGTTGTTTGTTCAAGCAAGCACTGGCCTAATTGTTACTGTAGGTCATTTCATGGGCTTAAATCATTACTAAGTTGATTGCATCTATAGCTGATTACATCTACAATCAACTGAGGAGATTGTCTTCAGCAATGGGAGCCATCTCATACAATCAGTTGAAGGTCTTAAAGGGAGAAATGATGTTTTCAGCAGTCAGAATTCTCTCCTGAAGAATTCATCAACAACCTTCATCAGAGTTCCCAGCTTGCAGCCTGCCCTATAGGATTTGGACTTGTGTATCCCCACAGTTGTGTGAGAAAATTTTATAAATCCCATAATATTTACAGATTTATCCTCTTGGTTCTGTTTCTCTAGAGAACCCTGACTAATACAGTACCCTAGAAAAGTAAGTTCTTAAAGTTAATCCATTCTTTAAGAGTGTGGACCCATTGTAAGTAGGATCTTTTGGTGAGTAGGATCTTAACTTAAAATATGACCCACCTCATTCAGAGTGGGTCTTAATCCTTTTTCTGGAGTCCTTTATAAGAGAATAACATTCAGACAGGGGGGGAAAAAGCCATGGAATCAAGAACCTGAAAGCAACAAAACCCAGAATAGAAGGGAGAACCCAGCAGGCACCACTATGTGCCTTGCCATGTGACAGAGGAATCTAGGATCACAGACAGCCAGTCTCTGGGAAGAAAGCATCATCTAATGATGCCTTCATTTGGAGTTTTCTCTCAGCCTCAAAACTGTAAGCTTGTAAGCTAATAAATTCCCACTATTAAAAGCCAACCCATTTTATGGTTTCTGCTTTTGCCAGCAAAGCAAACTAAAACAGAGGCAGAAAGGCTTCTTTCTAGTGAGGCTTTGCTTTTTTATTCAGGAAGTTCCTTCATCCCAAGGTACTCCTAACTATATCCATTGTAGCAGTTTGGCATTATTTATGAATTTCAAAAATAGATATTGGACTATGTTTGTAAACTGGTCTGTTCCTCTGGGTGTGATTAAATTATGACTAGGGCTTTGACTGGGCCACATCAGTAGGGCATTGAGTCCCTGCCCCTTGGTGGGTGGGGGCTCACAGATAAAAGACATGGCAAAGGACAGAGTTGGAGTTTTGATGTTGGAGATTTGATATTGGAGTTTTGATGTTGAAGTTTTAATGTTGGAGTTCTGATGCTGAGTTTTGAGCTGGTGCCCAGGAAGTGAACACACAAGAGAAGAACACGGAGGAATAGAGATGACTCTTAGACAAGGCAGAAGCCCCGGGGAGAGAAACAGAGCCATTCACCTGATAGTCTATAGCTGGCCTTCTGGAGAGAGGCAAAGCCTAGAGAGCCTCATAGTCTACAGTTGACTTTGTGGAGAAAACAGAGATGCTGAGCCTGGAGAGAAGTAAGCCCCAGGAAGAGAGGAACCCAGGAAGCCTGAACTCTCACAGACATTGGCAGCCATTTTGCTCCAACAAGTGGCAGTAGACTTTGGTGAGGGAAGTTACTTATGGTTTATGGTCTGGTAATTGTAAGCTTCTACCCCAAATAAATACCCTTTCTAAAAGCCAACAGATTTCTGGTATTTTGCAGCAGCACCCCTTTTGGCTGCCTAATACATCCATGCAAGGAAGTCTGGACAGTCATGATTAGTCTCTCGGCTTCTCTGGTAGAGGAAGGCAAAGGAGAAGGAGGATGTGAAGGAAGTTCAAGCAGCCAAAGCTCAGTGTCTGCCGTGGTATGTGCTCCCACACCTCCCCAGTTATTCTGAGGCCTAATTATTCCCTACTTCTCTTCATGGCATGTATCAGGATTTGTAGTTGAACATCATAATCCTACTGGAATATATACACCAGGTCTGGCACTCTTACACTGTTTTCCAGAACCTAGCTTTGTGGCTAATGAAAGGCAAGCACTCAAAAAATATTGCTTTATTCATGGGCTATTTGGCTTCTACGTAAAAAGAGAAGAGACATTATCTCTGAAATAATCAAAACTTCTGAGCAAAATAGGATTCTGGTTATCAAATTTGATTAACATATAGCTTCTTTTTTATTAATATGAAGTATTTCAGATAGAAAGAGAGATATGAAATAAAATAATGAACATTCAAATATCGACCACCCAGCTCTGTCAAATTCTAAGGTTTTGCTGTAGGCTCTGGAAGACTGTTGATGTTGTTGTATTTTAAGAAACAAACATGTCAAATACAGTTGAAGCCCTGTGGGCTCTCTTTGGTTCTATGCCCCTGCCTCTGTTTCCAGTGTAACCACAACTCTACATTTGGGTTTAACGGTCCAGTTTGTGTTTTTATACTGTGACTACCTGTGGACATATCCATAAGCAATTTAAAACTATAGAATATTATTTTGTATGTTTGCAAGCTGTTTATCAGTATAACATTTTATAGAAATACTATATGAATTATATAAATTCTAAATGCCTCATTTTCAAATCTTTTTAGTGTATATTGCTGTCCTGGTTTGAGTCTTTTGTGGACTCCAGAAAATTATGTTCTTGAGCCAAGCCATAGCTGCACCTGTAAACCTATTGTATGTGGTGGAACCTTTTAGTTAAGGAACTATTTGATTATATCACTTTTGATTAGAATACTTCAGTTAAGGGCCTTTGATTACATTGAATTCAGTTGGGGGCCCTTGATTGGAATACTTCAGTGAGACATGACCCAGGGTTGGTCTTGGCCCTTTTGCCTAAACAGAAGAAACATGCAGAGAGATACAGAGAAAGAGAGTGACCATTTTACCCTGTCACATGAGAGAGGACTCTGGAATCACCTCCAGCCACAGAAAGACAGAAAAACCCTGAGAGGGTGAGAATAAGGATGGAGGCTGGAATCAGTGGAGCAGCCCGAAGTTGAAGCAGCTAGGCCCAGAAGAGAGGGGAGAGATGAGTCATATGCCTGATCACCCACAGCTGAGCTCAGGAAGAAAGTGAGCCTGATTGAGAAAAAAGAGACCAGCTGCCATTTTGCCTTGCCACATGACAGGACTCTAGAATTGCCAGCAGCTGACCTTTGATGAAGCAGCATCTCTGATGATGCCTTGATTTGGACATATTCACAGCATCAGAACTGTAAGATTTTACCCTAATAAATTCCCATCATAAAAGCCACCCCGTTTCTGGTATGTTGCATTGGCAGCCTTTAGTAAATTAAAACACTTGTTATTGATTTTAAGTATATTTTACATGTAGCTGTGTAGTATTTCATTGTGTGACTACACCACAATTTATTTATCCATTCTTCTTTTGATAAGCATCTTGATTGTTTACAGTTTTTCCCTATTATAAATAATGCTAAAGACAATTAACATTCTTTTACTAGTTTCATTGTCACATGTTTGAATGTTTCTTAGTCTAAGGTAAAGTTACAGGTGAGGGAGGTTTATTTCTTCAATTTTCTTTGATATTGCCAAAGTTTTTCTATAAAATACTTGTACCAATTGATACTTCCTGGAGCAATGGTTGAGAGAAACTGTTTCTGTACTCAACAGGTAGTGTTTCCGTTTGTTAAAGCTGCTGGGAGCAATATACCAGAAATAGGTTGGCTTTTATAATGGGAATTTATTAGGTTAAAAGCTTACAGTTCTGAGCCTGTGAAAATGTCCAAATCAAGGCATCATCAGAGATGCTGTCTCACCAATGGTCTGCTGCTGGCGATCCTGGACTCCTTACATGTGGCAAGGCACACAGAGGCATCTGTTTCTCTTCTGCATCTCCTTGCTTCAGCTTCTGCCTGCTCCATCTGTGGCTTCCTCTCCCAGTTTCCTCTAAGCTCCTGGGTTCCTTCTCTCCACCTCTGTGACTATTTCTCTGTGCGTCTGCTGCTTTTAGCCCTCCATTTATAAAAAAAACTCCAGCAAAAGGACTGAGACCCACCAGTGAAATCCTATCCAGTAAAAGGGTCCCATACCCACAAAAACGGATCTGCTTCAAGAACATGATCTTTTCTGGGATCCACAAAAAGCTTCAAACTGTCTCAATATCATCAGTCTTTTTAACTTTTGTCAATCTATTGGTACTAAATGGTATCATAAAGGGTTTTTTGTTTGTTTGTTTTGTTTTTTTAAAAAAAATACATTTATTGGGATATAATCAACATACAATGAATTTCACCAATGCTAAATGTACAATTTGAATGAGTCTTGAAAAATAGATCCAGTTGTGTAACCAGCACCATAATTTTGATGTATACATTTCCATCATCCAAGGAAGTTCCTTCATAATCTTTGCTCCCTTTGCCCTTGCTATGCCTTTGTCTTCTGGCACAGATCTGCTTTCTATAACTATAATTTTGGCTTTTCTAGAATTTTATATAACTGGAAACTTTTTTCTTTATTTTGCATAATGCTTTTGAGATTCATTCATGTTGTTGCCTCTATCAGTTTTTTTTTTAATTTTTATTCTGTTACCATATGTACACTCTAACATTTCAACTTTAAATCACATTCAGATATATATTTCAGTGCTATTAATTACATTCACAATGTTGTGCTACCATCACCACCATCCATTACCCAACCATTTCTATTATACCAAATAGGAAGCCTATGCACTTTAAGCCTTAACTTCCCATTCCCTATCCCCACCCCATACCCTGATAACTATATTCTAGATTCTATGAGTTTGCTTATTCGACTTACTTCAAGTCAGCCAGATTCTACAATATTTTCCTTTAGTAACTGCTTATTACACTAAACATGATGTCTTCAAGGTTCATCCATGTTGTTGCATGAATCAGGACTTCATTCCTTTTTGTAGTGGAATGATGTATATACCACATTTTCTAATGCATTCATTGGTTAATGGACATTTAGGTTGCTTCCATCTTTGACAATTGTGGATAATGCCTCTATGAACATCAGTATGCAAATACCTGTTTGAGTCCCTGCTTTCAATTCTTTTGGGAATATACTTAGTAGAGGGCTTGCTAGGTCACATGGCAGTTCTGTACTTAGCTTTCTGAGGAACCGCCAAACTGTCTTCCACAGGGGTTGCACCATTTTACATTGCCACAAGCAAAGAATCGGTGTTCCTATTTCTCTGCATCCTCTCCAACACTTGTTATTTTCTGTTCTTTTTTTTTCTTTCTAATAGCAGCTATTCTAATAGGTTTGAAATAGCATCTCATTGTGATTTTGATTTACATTTCCCTGATGGATAATGTGGTTGAGCCTCTTCTTATGTGCTTTCTGGCCCCCATTTATATATCTTCTTTGGAGAGATGTCTATTCAAGTCTTTTGCCCATTTTTAAATTGACTTCTTTGTCTTTTTTGCTGTTAAGTTGAAGGACTTCTTTATATATTCCAGATATGAAACCTTTATATCAGATATGTCATTTCCAAATATTTTCACCCACTGTGTAGGTTGTCGTTTTACAAAAGTTCTAAGATTTGATGAGGTCCCATATATCTATGTTTTCTTTCATTGCTGAAAAACTATTGCTTAATACAAGATCCTGAAGATGCTTCCCTACATTTTCTTCCAGGAGTGTGATAGTTCTGACTCTTATATTTAGGTCTTTGATCCATTTTAAGTTGATTTTTGTATAAGGTGTGAGGTAGGGGCCCTCTTTCATTTTGTGCAAATAGAGATCCAGTTTTCCCAGCACTATTCTTTCCCGGTTGAGTGATATTTTCCACCTTGTCAAAAACCAGTTGGCTATAAATGTGAGGATTGATTTCTGAGCTCTCAGTTTGATTCCATTAGTCTATATGTCTGTCCTTGTGCCAGTACCATGTTGTTTTGACTGTGGCTTTGTAATAAGTTTTAACATCAGGAAGTGTGAATCATCCAACTTTATTCTTCTTTTTTTGAGATGATTAGCTATTTTGGGTCCCATACCCTTCCATATAAATTTGATGATTGGCTTTTGCATTTCTGCAAAGAAGGCTAATTACATTTTGATTAGGATTACATTGTATCTATAGATTGCTTTGGGTAGGATTGTTATCTTAATGATATGTAGTGTTCCAAGCTATGAGCACACAATGTCCTTCCATTTATTTACATTGTCTTTGACTTCTTTTAGCAATGTTTTGTAGTTTTCGGTGTACAAGTCCTTTACATCCTTTGTTAGATTTATTCCTAGTATTTGACTCTTTTAGTTGCTACTGTGAATGGATTTTTTTTTCTTGATTTCTTCCTCCAATTGTTCATTGCAATTGGAAACACTACTGATTTTTGGCTTCCCACTTTTCTCAATGCATTTATTGTCTCTAGGAGCTTTGTTGTGTATTTTTCAGGATTTTCTACATATAGGGTCTTGCTATTTACAAGTAGAGAAAGTTTTTACTTCTTCCTTTCTATTTTTGGATGCCCTTTTATTTCTTTTACTTGCCTAATTGCTCTGGCAAGAACTTCTAGTAAAATGTTGTATAACGGTGATGACATTAGGTATCCTTGTCTTGTTCCTGATCTTAGAAAGAAAGCTTTCAGTCTTTTAGTATTAAGTAGGATGTTAGCTGTGGACTTTCATATATGCCCTTCATCATGTTAAGGGGCTTTCCTACTATTCCTTGAGTTCTAAATCTGAAACGGTGCCTGGATTTTGTCAAATGCCTTTTCTGCATCAATTGAGATCATCAAGGTTTTTTTTCTTCATTGTGTTTATGTAAAATATTATATTAATTGATTTTCTTATGTTGAACCAACCTTGCATACTAGGGATAAATCCTGCTTGATTATGGTGTATAATTCTTTTAATATGTTGTTGTATATGGTTTGCTAGTATTTTGTTGAGGATTTCTACGTCTGTATTCATTAGAGATATTGATCTGTAGATTTCTTTTCTTGTGGTATCCTTATCTGGCTTTGGTATGAGGGTGATGTGGCCTTATAGAATGAATTAGGGAATGTTTTCTTCTCTTCAACTTTTTGTTAGTTTGAGCAGAATTGGAATTGTGTTTTGGAATGTTTGGTAGAATTCCCCTGTGAAGCCATTTGGTCCTGGACTTTTTTTGTTGGGAAGTTTTTTATTACTGATTCGCTCTCTTTCCTAGTAATTGATTTCTTAAGATCTTCTATTTCTTATTCAGTCTGTATAGGTAGTTTGAGCATTGTGAAATATTTGTTCATTTCATTTAGATTATCTTATTTATTGGCAAACATTTGTTCATAGTATCCTCTTATATTCCTTTATATTTTGTTAGGGTCAGTAGTAATGCCCCTTTTTTCATTTCTGATTGTAGTTATTTGTATCCTCTCTCTTTTATTCTTTGTCAGTCTACATAAAGGTTTTTGACAATTTTATTGACCTTTTCAAAGAACCACCTTTTGGTTGTGTTAAGTCTCTCTTTTTTGTTTGCTTTTTGTTTTTCCTATTTCATTTGTTTCCCCTCTAATCTTTATTTCCTTCCTTCTGCTCATTTTGGGTTTAGTTTTTTGGGTTTAGTTTGCTCATCTTTTTCTAGTTCTTTCAGTTTTGAGGTTAGGTCTCTGATTTGAAATCTATCTTCTTTTATAATGTAAGAATTTAGAGCTATAAATTTCCCTTTTAGCACTGCCATCGCTGCATCCCATAAGTTTTGGTATGATGTATTTTCATTTTCTTTTGCCTCAAAATATTTGCTTATTTTGCTGAAATTCCCTCTTTAACCCATTGGTCTTTTAAGAATATATTATTTCATTTCCCATATTTGTGAATTTTCCATTTCTCCCACTGTTATTGATTTCTAGCTTCATTCTGTTGTGGTGAGAGAATATAAATTTTATGAATTCAATATTTTTTAATTTGTTGAAACTTATTTTCTGGCCTAATATATGGTCCATCCTGGAAAATGATCCATGTGTACTCAAGAAGAATGTGTATTCTGTTATTGTTGGGTGAAGTGTTCTATATTTGTCTGTTAGGTGTAGTTAAAGTCTCCTGCTGTTGATGTAGAACCATCAATTTCTCCCTTCAAATCTGTCAGTATTTGTTTCATATATTTTGGGGCTCTGCTTTTAGTGCATATATATTTATAATTGTTACATCTTCTTTTTGAATTATCTCCTTAATCAGTGTCTAATGACTATTTTTGTCCCTTGAAACTATTTTTGACTTAAAGTCTATTTTATCCGATATTAGTCTAGCCACCCAGCTCTTTTTTGATGACTAATTGCATGTTATATATTTTATTTCCATCCTTTCATTTTCATCCTACTTGTTTCTTTGAGTTACATAGTTGAGTCATGCTTTTTTATCCATTCTGCCAATTTCTGCAATTTGACTGGAGAATTTATTCCATTTACATTTAAAATCACTACTGATAATGCAGGAATTTTTTCTGACATTTTGCTCTTTGGCCTTTGTATGTCTTATACCCTTTTTTGTCCTTCAATTCTGTTAATGCCCACTTGTATATTTATTTGATTTTTGTGTGTGTTGTACCATATTAAGAGATTTCTCTTTTCTATCTGGATATATTTTTCATCTATTTTCATTGTGGTTACCATGATGCTAAAATTTAACGTCCTAAATATATAACAGTCATAACTGGTTTGATTAAAAACTTAACTTCAGTGGCATATACATATAATTTCCCTATACCCCTCTGTCTTCTACCTTTTTTTTTTGTACTTGTTACCACTTTTATCTTTGTCCATTGTATGTAAAAAACCATAGATTTATCATTACATTTTATACCTTTGCATTTTAGCAACTGTAGGAAGTTAGAAGTGTTGTTACATACAAACAATACACTACAATAATACTGGCATTTATCATTACCCAAATGGGTACCTTTACCACAGGCCTTTATTTTTTTATTCCACTTTGAAACACTGTCTAGTGTCTATCTTTTCAGGCTAAAGAATGCCCTTTAGTATTGCCTGTGGGGAAGGTCTAGTGGTGATGAACTTCATCACTTTGTTTATCTGTGGATCTTAATCTTTCCTCATTTTTTAAAGAAAATCTCAGGAGATATGAAATTATTGTTGGCAGTTGTTTTCTTTCAGCACTTGTAGTATTTCAACCCACTACCTTCTCACCTCCATTTTTTCTGATGAGAAATTTGGACTCAATCTAATTGGGACTCCCTTGTACATCACACTTTGCTTTTCTCTTGCAGCTTTCAGAACTCTCCTTGTCTTTTGCATTTAATAGTGTGGTCAGTATGTGACAGTGTGAATTTTTTCTTCCTGTTTTTCTGTTTGTTGCTCTCTGGGCTTCTTGGATATGCATATTCATATCTTTTGCTAAGTTTGGAAAGTCCTCTGTCATCATTTTTGGTATATTCCAATGGTGTCCTATAGTTGTCTTGGGCCAATTTAGCCTTTAATAATTTTTTTTTCTTTCTGCTCCTCAGCCTGACTCATTTCAAGCATCTTGTTTTAGAGTTTACTGATTCCTTCTTTTGACAGCTACAATCTGTGCTTGAAACTCTCCTGGGAATTTTTCATTTCATTTATTGTGGTTTTCAACTCTACTAGTTCTGTTTGGTTTCTTTTTAAAATTTGTCTTTTTTACTGAGATTCTCACATTGCTCATTCATTGTTTTCCTGATATCCTTTAGATTTTTTCTCTATATTTTCCTTCATCTCCTTGAGCGTTTTAAAGATCATTTTTGTTCGCTATATCCACACTCTGGTCTTCTTCATTGGTGTTTTCTGGTTTTTTATCTTCTTCTTTTGGGTAGGCCATCATTTCCTGTTCCTTTGTCTTGTCCTCTTTTGTTGCAACTGTACATTTTAATGTTTTAAAATGTTATCTTTGGGACCTATTCCCTGAGATGTCTATTTCTTTATTTTGTAACCACCTAGTGATAAAAGAGATCTGCCTAAGGCAAATTCAGTTTGAAGGGATTTCTCTGTCTTTCTGGACCTGTGTCTTTGTCCTGGGCTTTTGATTGTTAGTTGTTTATTAGTCCCCTGTGTTTCCCAGGAGATAGACCTCCCTCTCCTGGGTGTTTGAAGCCAGCAAGACTTTGTCCCAGACTGTTGGCCTCTATACAGTCCTTTCATTGTCTTAAGCTGCTTTTCTCTGGAAGGCAAATTCTGAGAAGAGGGGCATGCAGAGAGGACTTTCCCAAGTCAATCTGTTCTAGTCAAAGGAGGGCCAGGGACACACAAAAGGGGTCCAAGGTGCCCTGGGGAGGGGATCAGGAAGTGCACCAAGAGCTTCTTCCATGACTCCCCAAAACTGAGCTTTCTTGGCCTGCCCAGCAAATGCAGCCCTTCAGCTAACCCTGCAGCCCTGAGGAAGCACAGCATTTTTAAATCTCCACCCAGCCTTTGTCCTGGGCAAGTGGAAACAATGGCCACCCTCACAGCTGGGCCCCTGGTAATGAAGTCACTAATCAAAAGCCATGATAAGTGATCTGCTGTGCCCACCCCTGGCTTGGAGAAGAGGATTTTTAAGTCCCTTTCTGAAAAATCTAGCCAGGGACTAGACTCCACAGTGGCCTGACATAAAGTGAGGAATGGGGACCAGTAGCCACCACTTGCTGAAAACAATTTACTGTTCTTTACCATAGTTTATCAGCCTCTTCCCCCCACTCTTCCCTGGATGCTGTACAGTGTTCTGATTTCCAGAGTTTCAGAATAGTTGTTTCAGGCAGTTCCTGCCTGTTTAATGGTTGCTCTAGTAGAAGGACTGAGTCTTGGAGCTCCCTACTCCACCATCTTCCTAAAATCCCTCCATATCAAATGGTTTCAGCTTGTTTGTCCCTGACAACTGTGAAGATTGAGCATCTTTTCGGATGTATATTGACAAGTCAGGTTTCCTTAAAAAAAAATATATATATATATATATATTTGCATCTATTGCCTTTTTTGGGTGAGCTGTGCTGCTTTCTCTTATTGATTTTTAAAGTTATATATTTTGGATAGTGGTCCTTTGTTGTTAAAATACATTGCAAATGTCTTTTCTCAGACTTTTGCTTGTCTTTATGCATTGTTTATGATATTATTTTGTAAATAGAAATACTAAATTTTAATCTAGTAAAATTTACCAATCTATACTTGGTCAGTGGAATTTTTACATAAGAAAGACTTCTCTACCTCCAAAATCCTAGAGATATCCTTCCATGTTTCCTTATTAAATCTTTAACGTTATCCTTTCCATAATTTATCTAGCTGGAATTATTTTTGTTAAAACATAAGGAACTAATTTTTTTTTTTTTTTTTGGCAAGTAAAAGAGGGTTTATTAAGAAATGACACAAAGGAAAAATATATATCCAAGACACGGGTGTTTCAGTAACATTATATAATACTTCATTTTTTGGTCACTGATTTTTCCAAGTTCCATTTATGCATGTGTCTATTTCTAGGTTATGTATTCTGTGTTCTATTTTTCTATCCCTGTGTCAATATAACACCCTGTTAATTACCATAGATTTAGAGACATTAGATCAGACCTAGGATTAGGTACAGGGGCTCTGGAGCCACATTGCTTTGGATTTGAGCCCTAATTCTGCCCCTGCCTAGCAATGGGAACTTGGGAGAGTTCATTTTTTCTTATCTGTAAAATGGCAACAATACTAATAGTGCATGAAATGCTTTTAGAACAGTATCTGGCATACAAATGCCCAATAAAAGTGAGCTATTTTATTCTTTCATATGAATTATATTATATCATGTGAATTATGAAGAAGCTTGTATGTCATTGCACTGATATATGGGTTAATTTGGTTATTCTTATCCATGAATTTGGTACGCCTCTTTGTATATTCAGTTCTTTTATATCAGTCAGAAGGTTTTGTAATTTATTCTACAAACCTCAACACATATTTGTTAGATTTATTCTTAGCTATCTTTAAGTTTTTTGTTGCTAACTCAAAGGTACTTTTTATTTTTTTATTTTTATTTTTTTATAGGTTTATATATATATATATATATATATATTTTTTTTTTTTTAAAGATGCTTAGATTGCATAAATGTTAAAGGGTACTTTTTAATATTATTATTCTTGAATTAGTTTTTTACTGCTGTATAGGAATCCTATTATTATTTTTATGATCTTGTATCTAAATACCTTGCTGAGCACTTATTAATTTAATGGCAAGTAGATTCATTCTCATGTATTGTTTATGTGAACAAACAAATCATTTATGCAAAAATACAGTTTTGCTTCTATCTTTCCAATATATATCTCATGTTCATTTTTCTTTTCTTATTGTGTTGACTGATACCTCCTAACAGCATTAAAGAGAAATGGTGACAGCAGGCATTTTCAGTTTATTCTAACTCTAATGGTAACACTTTAAAGTTTTATTATTAAGTTTGATCCTTGCTGAAGGGTTTTGATAGATATTATTTATGAAGTTGTGGAAGTTCTCTTTTATTTCTAGATTACTAAGAATTTAAACATAAATGAATGTTGAATTTCATTACTTTTTTGTTTGTTAAGTTTATCATAAATTATTTATTCTTTAATTTGTTAATATTGTGCAATAGATTTACTAATGTTGAAATTCTTTCATTTCTAGGATTACAGACATTGATTATTAAGAGTATTTCTAACAAATAGCTGGTGTTTTTCCTAAAGGACAAGATATCCAAAGGTTTTTGAGCAATTATTATTTGATTTGACTTCATACAAGTTTTCTGATTATTTGCATTCATCTTTGATAATTGCATCATTTTTGAGACACACACACACACACCCCGGTATATATATATATGTAAAACCTTTTATAGTTCTGATGCCTGGCAAAGAAATTGTGTTCTGCTCAGTTATTAGAGTTTACATATAAAATCTTTTGTAGTGGGAAGCGGCTGTGGCTCAATCAGTAGGGCTCCCGTTCGGTTCCCGGGGCCTCCTGGTGAAGGCAAGCCCGCCCGTGCGGCGTGGTTAGCTGACCCAGCGAGCACAAGCAGCAAGGGGGGGATAAATGGATAAATAAATAAAATCTTTAAAAAAAAAAAATAATCTTTTGTAGTTCTGATGCTCTGAAAAGAAACTATGTTCTGCTCAATAATTAGAGATTCCATATTACAAAATTATTTCACTGTAATAGTTCTTGGTGGTAAAATGCCAAGCCAGTGTTGAAATGTGGTTTTGATGTATGTTGAGCACTCCTGTTTCTGAATATTCATCCTAATTACATGTACATATTAATGTATTACTGAGAAATTACTATACCAAAAGAACTGTATATACATAATAATTATATTACTGTGATATCCTGGTCTAGTTGGCTTTAAAAAAAGATTTCAGAAGTTGACTAAAACATTTAATGCCAGTTCATCATTCCCAGTTTTGTGAACCAAGTACTTTTTTCCAGCTGAAAATGAGATACAAAAAGAACATGCCCCTTCTCCTCACAATCATGTAGAACACAGGGAGAAAGATAACAAATTACTGGGAGTTATCCCCTTGATTAACCGTGAAGTAATAAACATAGGAAAGGAACAACAATTCATGCATGTGGATTCTAAATCTCCACCTTTATGGCCTGCATTTGCCAACTGTCTCCATATTTGACAGATTAAAGTGCATCTGTGAATTTTAAGCTTCTCAGATTACAGTTAAGATATCTAATTAGATTTCAAGATATGCATCTTCACCCAAAACTTCTGCTACAGGGGGAAAAGCCAATTAAGCCAGCTTTACCCAGCTTCAAAACATAACTTCTACCTGAGAATTGATGGAAAAACTTAACTAATGAGGATGTGCCACGTGGGGCATATTATTTCTTGATAGAGATTTTGCTTTGCTCTCTGAAGGCTGGAGTCAGGAAATTTATTTGATTAATCAGTCTTGAACCCATTTGTAAATAGGGCATTTGAAGATGTTTTTAGTTAAGTTGTGCTCAAACTGAATGAAGGCAGGCTTTAACTCAATATGGCTGAAGTCCTTGCAAGCAAAGCAAATTGGACACTGAAGGAAGAGCAAGGAAACAGAAATGAATGGAACTCAGAAGAGAAATAAGGATATAGATATATGACAGGAAAGCCACGGAACCCCAAGGATCACAGGCAGCCAGCCCCAGAATGCCAGTCTTCAGGGAGAAAGCATTGCCTTCTGGCACCTAGATTTTGGACTTCCATTCTCAAAACAATGAGCCAATACATTCCCATTGTTTAAGCCAATCCACTGGATGGTATTTGTTTTATGGTATTTAGCAACTAGGAAACTAAAACAGTTAGCTATCTGAGAAACTGTACTAACTTAGCAGGCCAATGGAGAGCTGCTTCAATGCTCTGAGCAAAAATACATTCCAACCATGTAAAAATCTTTGGGCTGCTAAGGGTTTATTCCAGGTTGGAAATACTTCCAATAATCATCATGTTTATTATGTTAAAAATAAATAGTATTTTCCAAGCATATACCTCATACAAGTACTTCTTAAGTAATAAATAAGCATTAACTCATTTAATACTCATGGCAAAAATACAAGGTAGGTATTCTATCATTTTACTTTTAGAAATATAGGTTTAGAAAAGCTGGATAATTTGCCCAAGATCACCTAAATGTCTCCTTCAGCAGGTTCTAGCAGTTCTCTTCTGTGAAATGGAAATAGAACACTTGATTATTGCTGTTTATAAAATAGCCCTAGTGTTCTTACATGTAAAATTTTCTTTGAATAATAGGAGAAAATTAAAGGAGACACAGACATTTCAGTTCATTAGGGTAAGCAGGTATTTTATTGTTAACAGGCACAGGAATTCCCTTGGAATGAAGTTGCTATATACCTTCAAGGAGATTATAAGCTAATACAGGTAAAACAAATACATAAGTAATTACTTGAAATGATTAAAAAATAAAATGTCAACAAATGCAAACTAGACAGATATTTGGAGTTGAACTCTCTGGACCTCATTTCTATCAGCTGTAAAACCAAAACAATGGTTTATAGATGGGCAAAAATTGACATCAAAAGTTTTTTTCCTAAATAAAGTTATAGCTAATAAGCCAAAAAAAAAAAAAAAAAAAAAAGTTTCTTCCTGCTCTCAAACAGCAGCTGGTGATTCTAGCAAGTGCATATAAGCAAATCAATGTGAAAGACACACCAAGTGCTGACAGATCAAAGTAAAGAGATGCTGCTCATTAAAAGTCTCCTGCAGATGAAGTTTGAATCAGATCCAAAGAAGCTGAAACACATTGATTGGCTCAGAAGGGCAGGTGGAATGTTTTGATTTAGGGATAAGGTAGAGTAAAGAAATGGATAGACTGGAGAAAGAGTAAAAAAAATAGCAGGTGTAAAGAAAGGAGGCAGGGGCAGCAGATTGAATAAAAGTGGAGGAAAAGTGGAAGAAGTTGAAAAGGAGCACATTAGAATTACCAGGGGATCTATTTTTTTTTAAAGAGGTCTGGATCCCTGAATCACTGAATCAGAATCTCTGAGGGTAGTGCATTGTTGTTATTGTTTTTTTAACCAGATTTATTGAGATATAATTCACACATCATATAATTCACCCATTTAAAGTGTTTTTTAGCATATTCACAGTTATGCAGCCATCTCCATAATCAATTTTAGAATATTTTCTTGACCCTCCCCCCGTGCAAGAAACCCTGTATGCATTAGCTGTCACTTCCCAATCCCACTAATCCTCCCAGTCCTGTGCAACCACAAATCTACTTTCTGTTTTACAAATTTGCTTCTTCTGGATATTCATATAAATGGAATCATGCAATAGGTGGTCTTTGGTCTCTGGTGACTGGCGTCTTTCACTTACCATAGTATTTTCAAGGTTCATCCATGTTGTTGTATATATAAGCACTTCGTTATTTTTCATTGCTTAACAATATTCCAACAAGGCTACCAAGCCCACTCAGTTGCGAGAGAATGGCCTCTTCAACAGTGATGCATGGAGAACTGATATCCATACCCAAAAGAATGAGAGAGGAACACTATCTCACACCTTATACGAAAATCAACTCAAGATGGATCAAAGATCTAAATATAAGAGCCAAGATCATAAAGACCTTGGAAGATAATGTAGGGAAACATCTACAGGACCTTGTAATAGGAAGTGGTTTCATGAACTTCACACCCAAAGCACGAGCAGCACAAGAAAAAATAGATAAATGGGATCTCCTCAAAATTAAAAACTTTTGCACCTCAAAGGACATTATCAAGAAAATAAAAAGGCAGCCTACCCAATGGGAGAAAATATTTGGCAACCATATATCTGATAGGAGCCTAATATCCTGCATATATAAAGAAATCCTACAACTCAAAAATAAAAAGACTAACAATCCATTTTTAAAAAAATGGGCAAGTGACCTGAAAAGATACTTCTCCAAGGAAGAAATACAAATGGCTAAAAAGCACATGAAAAAATGCTCAACATCTCTAGCTATTAGAAAAATGCAAATCAAAACTACATTGAGATACCATCTTACACCCATTAGAATGGTGGCTATTAAAAAAAATAGCAGACTATAAGTGTTGGAGAGGATGTGGAAGAATGGCAGCCCTCATCCACTGCTGGTGGGATTGTGGAATGGTCCAGCCACTGTGGAGGACAGTTTGGCGGTTCCTCAAAAAACTAACTATAGATCTTCCATATGATCCAGCGATTCCACTCCTAGGTATATACCCAGAAGAACTGAAAACAAAGACACAAGCAGATATATGCACACCAATGTTCATAGCGGCATTGTTCACTATTGCCAAAAGCTGGAATCAACCCAGGTGCCCATCAACAGATGAATGGATAAACAAAATGTGGTACATACATACAATGGAATATTACTCAGCTGTAAGAAAGAATAAAGTGCTAACACAGAGGATAACATGGATGAATCCGGAAGATCTTATGTTGGGTGAAGCAAGCCAGGCATTGAAGGATGAACAGTACATGACCTCACTGATATGAATTAAAGAAATTGAGCAGTCTCTGAGAACTATTGTCTGAAAGATAGGTGTACAAGAAAGAGAAAGAAAAGAGAACTTAACCTATGCTAAGTCCTAAGGACTTAACCTATGGTAAAGTGATAGAGTGTAGTTGTATATTGAAGGGATAAGACAGGAGGGTAGTGATATATTGGATTGGGTGGTACAGGGTTGACAGGTGGGTAGATTGGGAAGGGTGTGTTAGAATACCCAGGATACTCAGAGGAGAGCAGAAATAGGTGGGCATCTCTTAAAAGCAAGAGCGGTTCCTAATAGTGGAGGACAAACCAGTGTGTCATGACCTCTTTTTGCATGTAACTATGAATCTTGTCATCCAATGAGTCAAGCCAGGGGGTCGTCATGGGACCCAGGGGGATGGGGAAGGAGGAACAGAATAGATCAAATGGGGTATTTAGTGGTCAGTGGAAATGTTTTTCATTACATTACAGTGATGGACACAGGACATGGTAAATATCATCAAAATTAATAAAAGTGTACGACCCAAAATGTAAACCATACTGTAAACCATTGACAATGTTTAGTAGCTATGTTTCACTATCTGTATATCAGTTATAACAATGCTACCATCCACATACAAAAAGGTTTTAATATGGGGTGAGGAAAGGGGGAGGAGGTTGGGTATATGAGAGTGTCTTGTATTTGGTGTGTGACTTTGCTGTGACCTAAAACTTCTTTGAAAATTAAATGAAAAATAGTGTGACACTGGGGAGTGAGAGGGGAAAGGTGCCACGGTACAGACTAGACACCAGATAGTGCAGTGGTAAAAGGCAAAATGTCAAAAATAATTTTTTTTCTCATTTTTTTAATAACTCAATCCTTTAACTTTATTTTATTTTTAGTTTTTGTTTAAGTTTTCATGTATTATATCTCTTACATGTAAACATCATTATTATTTCATTTTCCTATTAGTTGTATTTGGCTATTGTATTGGCTTCATCTTTAGAGAAGATTTGGATCACAGAAGGGTTACAATTGGGGCAAGAGAGGATCGTTGGTGGGGGGTGTCAGGGATGGGGGGTGCATGGGAGGAAGTTTACCTGAACATACATAAAAGGTATATAAAATTGTTCAAATGCTCATGGGGCATGGTCACAGTGGGTGGAGAACCACTCAATAAATGAGAGAATACTGAATTCCCATCCTGGACAGCTTTGCCATATTCTCCAAGGGAGTAGCAACAGTCCCCCAAGTGCAGGGGCAGTGTCTGGCAAAGGAGGATGATCCACTGATGGGCTCTTGTTATTGATGACTAGCCTTTTGAGCCTTGGCTCTTGAAATTGAAACTTAGCCTATTGTTATGGGGTGCTTAAGGGTTGCCTCCTGAGAGCCTCCTTGTTGCTCAAATATAGCCTCTCTCTAAGCCAAACTCAGCATATGAATGCATTACCTTCCTCCCAGCGTGGGACATGACTCCCAGGGATGAGCCTCCCTGGCAACGAGGGATTACTAACAAGTGCCAATGGGCAATACAACTGAAAAAAGACCTCGAATAAAAGGGGGAAAAGGTAAAGACAAATGAGTTTATATGACTAAGAGACTTCAAAGTGAGTCGGGAGGTCATCCCAGAGGTAACGCTTATGCACATCTCAATAAGACTTCATAGGCTTCCAATGTGGATATGCCCTAAACAGAGGGGCTCCTGAGGGCTCTGGAGACACCCAGGTCCTATATCAGGGTGGATAGCTCCAGAGTTTTGAGCCTTATCAGTGGGCCCTACTTTGGAATCCTTGCTCCTGAAAGTGACAGTATTGGACCCAAATATGTCTTCCCTGCACATGGTCCATCTGTCCCTTCTATTCAAACCTATATGTGTTGCCGGAGTCTTTAGGTGTACTTCCAGAGACCATAGTCTTTGGGCTGTCCATGTGCCAGCTGTACCTGGAATCTCAGTGGAGCTGCAACTCCTACTCTACAGCTCAGTGGACTCACCCTGGACACCTGGTGGGGAGGATGATGGACAATGGCCTTCCCAGGGAATGGAGAGAGTCTGCAGCTGTAGGCAGGATAATCCCATCCATCTTATCCATGAGATATAAGCCCCCTCTCACTTGGAGGTGGAGGGGACATCACCATCTCAGACTCTTCAGGATTGGGGGAAGAGCTATGGACTAGAGTAGACTTACTGGTATTCTGTTATAGACATATTGTGATTAACACAATGGAAGTAATTACAACATTAATGTGGATCCAGTGGCTACCAGATGCTTTAGGGGCAGGGAGAGGAATAAGCAGTTGTAATACAGGGGCTTTTTGGGGACTTGGGAATTATCCTGAGTGACATTGCAATGACAGATATAGGCCATTTTATATCATTATATAACATGCAGAACTGTGTGTGAGAGAGTGTGGTCTACAATGTGAACTATGGTCCATGCTTAGTGGCAAAGCCCAAGATGTGTATATCTATTGCAGGTGATGTGCCACACTATTGAAGGATGTTTATGTGGGAGGTGGTGGGAGGAGAGGGAGGTGGGGCAAATGGGAATCCCTACAATTTTTGTGTAACATTTATGTAATCTAAGTATCTTTTAAAAAATAAAAAATAAAATTATTATTTAAAAAAAATAATACTCCATTTTATGGATACATAAAACACATTTTATGTATGTCTACCCATTAATGGGTATTTGAGTTGTTTCTACTTTTGGACTATCATGACTAATGCTGCTGTGAACATTCATATACAGTTTTGTGTGGACATAGTTTCATTTTTCTTGGTTACAATCCCAGGAGTGGAATTGTATCTGTGGTACTCTGTGTTTAAGCATTTTGAGAAACTACTGAACAGTTTTCAAAGCAGTTGTACCATTTTAAATCCCCACCAACAATGTATGAGTATTCCAGTTTTTCCACATCCTTAGTAACACTTGTTACTGTTTATTTTATTTTATTACAGTCATTCAAATTCTTTGCCTGTTTTAAAATTTGGTTACTTATCCTTTAATTGTTGAGTTATAAAAGTTTTTTTTCATATTCTGGATACAAATCTTTTATCAGATATATGATTAGCAAATATTCTTTGACAGTGTTCTTTGAAACACAAAAGTTTTTAATTTTGATGAAGTCCAATTTACCTATTTTTTTATCACTTGCACTTTTTTTTTTAAGATTTATTTATTTACTTATCCCCACCCCCCTGTTGTTTTTACACTTGTTTTCTGCTTCTCAGTGTCCATTTGCTGTGTGTTCTTCTGTGTCCGCTTGTTTTCTCTTTAGGCAGCACAAGGAACCGATCCTGGGACCTTCTGGAGTGGAAGGAGGCTGCTCAATCTCTTGCGCCACCTCAGTTTCCTGGTCTGCTGCGTCTTTTACTGTCTCTCCTCTCTGTCTCTTTTTGTTGTGTCATCTTGCTGCACCAGCTCTCTGCACGGGCCAGCACTCCTGCATGGGCCAGCACACCGCGTGGGCCAGCTTTCCACTCGGGCCAGCTTGCCACACAGGCCAGCTTGCCTTCACCAGGAGGTTCCGGGAATCAAACCCTGGGCCTCCTATATGGTAGACGGGAGCCCAATCCCTTGAGCCACATCTGCTTCCCTATCACTTGCACTTTTGGCATTATAACTAAGTCAAATTTTCTTAATTCAAGATCAGAAAGATTTACTCCAATTTTTAAAAAGAGTTTTATACTTTTAACTCTCCCATTTAGATGTATGAGTTAAGTTTTACATATTGTGTGAGGAAGGGTTCCAATTTCATTCTTTTGCATGTGGATATACAGTTGCTCCAATTAAATATGGGCAAAGGATTGAATAGACATTTCTCCAAAGAAAATATACAGTTGGTCAACAAGCGCCTTAAAAGATGTTTAACATCATTAAGCATTATGGAAAGGCAAGTCAAAATCACAATGATATCCCTCTTCACAACCACTAGAGGGCTATAATGAAAAAAAAATGTGGACAGTAACAAGTATTGGTGAGGATGTGGAGAAACTGGCACCCTCATGCACTGCTGATAGGAAGGCAAAATGGTGCAGCCATATTGGAAAATACTCTGGAAGTTCCTCAAACATTAATGACTTAGCAATTTCACTCCTGGGTGTATACCCAAAGAAAGTGTAAACATATGTCCACACAAAAACTTGTACATAAATGTTCATAGCAGCATTATTCATGAGAGGAAAATTGGAAATAATGCAAATGCCATCAATTAATGACTGGATAAACACAATGTGAAATATCCATATAATGGAATGTTATTTGGCAATAAAAAGGAATGAATGTCTGATGCATGCTACAACATGGATGTGCCTTGATTCCATTTATATGAAATGTCCAGAAAATCTAGGCAAAATATGTAGAGACACAAAGTAGATTGGTGATTTTCTGGAGCTGCAATGGGCTGGGGAGTGGGGGTATATGAGGAATGATTGTTGATGGGAACTGGGTTTTGGTTTCTTTTTGAGGATGATGAAAATATATTAAAATTATATTTTGATGATGGCTCTACAGCTCTGTGAATATATTTAGGTCACTGAACTATATACTTTAAATGGGTGGCTTATATTTCAATAAAACTGTTAAAAAAAAAGAAGGACAGATCACTGGTATCAGATTGGAGAACAGGATGCAAGAGGCTGAGACCATAGACAAGAAAAGAAGGAAAGAAAATATTGGTATATTTCAGGGTAACAATAAGCATGACTTGAACTAGTATCGTGGCAATGGGGATGATATGATGGGAGCAATTGCAAGATTTAACTAGGATGGATATCATGACATCATTCCTGATGAGTGATGATCAGTGCTTTATTTAAAACCACCCACTTGAATAAAAGGGGGAAAAGGTTAAGACAAATGAGTTCATGTGGCTAAGAGACTTCAAAGAGAGTTGGGAGGTCATCCCAGAGGTAACGCTTATGCACACCTCAGTAGGATCTCATAGAACACCAAAGTGGATATCACCCCACACAGAGGGACTCCTGAGGGCTCTGGAGACACCCAGGTCCTATATAAGGGGGGATAGCTCCAGAGATTGATGCCTTATCAGTGGGCTCACTTTGGAATCTGTGCTCCTGAGAGTGACAGAGTTGGACTCAAATAAGTCCTCCCTGCACATGGTCCATCAGTCCTTTCTATTCAAACCTATATGTGGTGCTGGAGTTTGTAGGTATACTTCCAGAGACTAGAGCCTCTGGCCTGCCCATGTGCCAGCTGTGCCTGGAATCTCAGTGGAGATGCAACTCCTACTCTACAGCTCAATGAATTCACCCAAGTCACCTGGTGAGGAGACGATGATGGACAACGGCCATCCCAGGAAATGGAGAGAGCCTGTAGCTGCAGGCAGGATAATTCCATCCACCATATCCATGGGATATAAGCCCCCTCTTGCTTGGAGGTGGAGTGGACATCACCATCCCAAACTCCTCAGGATGGGGGGAAGAGCTATGGACTAGAGTGGACTCACTGGTATTCTGTTGTAGACATATTGTGATTCAAGCAATGGAAGAAATTACAACAGTGAGGGAGAGCCAGTGGCCACTGGACACTTTTGGGGCAGGGAAGGGAAAAGCAGTTGTAATACAGGTGCTTTTTCAGGACTTGAGAATTATCCTGAGTGACATTACAACGACAGATATAGGCCATTTTACATCGGCATATACCATGCAGAACTGTGTGGGAGAGAGTGTGGTCTACAATGTGAACTATGGTCCATGCTTAATGGCAAAGCCCCAGGATGTGTATATCCATTGCAGGTGATGTGCCACACTAATGAAAGATGTTTATGTGGGATGTTATGGGAGGTGTGGGAGGTAGGGAACATGGAAATCCCTGTAATTTTTGTGTAACATTTATGTAATCTAAGCATCTTTTAAAATAAAATTAAAAAGTCAATACTGGGAGAAAAAAAAATCACCTACTTTGATCTGTATAATTCCTCAATAATGAACAACGGAGGAGAATCCTAGAAAAGTAGTAACAGTTTTTGCATAAATTCACCACTTTAGCATCAGTCCAAGAACATACAGTTGCTTAATTTTTCTTACGTTTAAACCCAAGAAGTTACTCAATTCTTTCAATGGAAATAAAATGATTGTATTTTATATTCTTTATTATTTTAAATATTTTTTCTAGTATTTGAAATTAAAAGGATTTATAAGATAAAATAAAAATAAAAAAAATAAAACCACCAAAAGCAGAGGTGGTCCGTACACCACCTCCTGAGGTAACGCACCTTGCTGGTGAATGATGTAAATTTGTTTTCTTGTTTGGAACCAAAATTCACTTGTGTTTGACATCTACCCATTGTCTTTAATTGTTTTGTAAAAATAGACATGTTACTATCTCAAATTTCCAAAACTTTTGTTAGTTTGTTTAGTAAATACGTTAGTGTATTATAGAATGCATAAATGTTTGTACAATAAAGGTCAGAGAGATTAATTCTCAAATGAGAATTCTATTTTTGAAAAAGCTGAACTGTTCCTCAGATGTGCAAATGAAGGGGTGAAGCTCCCATGCAGTGCTGAGCCAGTTCTCTCACCATAAATACATTTGCACTGTGAATTAGAAGGCATACCGGCCCCTGTGCTATGTGGGGCTTTTACAGATGGCATCTTTCTGGAATGTTGAGACGGTACTATCGATATTCCTGATATTCAGCTTAATCAAGTTGTGACCCTTTTGGCAACCTAACAATATGTTTATATTACACAGACAGAACTTTTCTCTTAAGATTCCATAAAATATTTAACTAACACGGCTAAAGAATAATACAGCCAGCAATGGAGCCGTATCAAAATGGAAAATCAATTAGTTTTCAATCTCGGTTGGCAACCTTCTCACTAAACCAGGCGGGCAGGAGACCTGTAAAAGGGATGTTAGGCCTTGAGCCAGGGATGAAATTAAATCTTTGTTGGTGCATCTACTTTGAAAACAGTATCATTTTCAGTGTGCTGACAAAGGAATGAACTTGGAGAGGCAGGTGCCTGACATCTCCTTTTGCCCAAAGACTCACGAGCTATCTCAGGGAGTCACGCTGATTGTTACACGTGCTTTCTCTAAAATGTTGCTCTCTTCACTCATATAATTTTCTCCAGGATTCTCCAAAGGAACATATTACTTGGGATTCCAGAGCTTCAGCAACAGCCTGATGGCAAAGTTAGGCATATGTAGACTCCAATTTAACTTTCATCCTCCAAAGCAGTAGAATTAACTACAACAATAATAACAATAATAAAAATATTTTACCTTTATTTAGCATGGTACGCTTACAAAATGCTTTCATATCTTGTCGTACTTAATTTACCCAGTGGAGGAAACTGTGCTGTTTAGTTGTTCAATATATTGTGTTTTTTTTTTTTTTTTTTATTGTATTATGAAAAAACGTGAAGCAAAAAAGGTTTTCTCCACAGAAAACTCATGCTTGTAAAGTGATTCGTAGCAGAGCTTCTGTAAGAGCGCTCCACAAATGTTCTTTCTCCCTTCTGCCCCTCCAGGGTACTTTAGCTAACAAAATTAATGTTCCTAATACCTTCAGCAAGAGTAGAGAATAGTAATAATGTCCCCCATTGTGTTCAAGAAGCATCCATTAAGCATCCCGTGTCCAGGGAGGAGAAAGGGATGTGGAGAAGGAAACAGGAAGTAAGGTAATGAGCAGAGGATGAACTAGACCACTTTCCCCATTCTCCGACAAGGAGGGTCATGCAAAGAAAGTAGGCTGTGCACTTCTGACCTGCTTAGATGCTAGGCTTAATCTTACAGCAGCAGTTCTTGTAGAAAATGGGGATAACCTATTGGGATAAACTGAGTATCAGAGATTTAACAGAGAGCTAATGAACCTTAAGTGTCTGGGCCTCTCGCACAGAGTTAAGGAGATCACAGAAGGAAAGAACTGTATCTCCAACAACTGGAGATTGTTGTGATTAATTTTTGCATTCTAAATAAATATTACTCTTGTACCTAATTTTGTATTTGTAATTTTAATTTTTTCTTAAAGACTCCTCCACCACCATCACCACCATCCCCAATCATGTAAGTTTTATGCTCCACAAAAGCTAAATCTCACCCTGGAGAGGACTTAATTCAAAACCATAGCAAATGACTGCAACCTTCACAGCAGGGGCAGATTTGGGATAAAATTTTGCTGAGATAAAAAGATAAACTGTATTCAAATATGCAAAGTAAATGTGGCACCGTTGTTCTGAAACTGATCTAATCTTCTTGAGCCTCTGCCTTCCTCCTGAGTAGTAGAGAAACATCATCTTGCCAATTGTGTTTCTCACTTTTCTTAGCATTTACATCATTTCTCTGCAGGGAATGCTTGAGTTCTTCCCCTCCACCCTTCCTCTTCCCCAAGCCCTCAGCCCACCTGGTCCTGGCCTTGAGTGGGAGAGGGCCCCTCTGATCTCCTTGGTGGTGCTGGTGCTCCTTTCTGGGCCCTCATAGGATAAGCTTTAAAGGAGGCTTGCCATGCTGGGAACAAAATGACTCCAAGCACCCTTAAAAGCTTACCAGACAGGCTCCTCTCCTTTGCTGTCATTCTGCTGTCTTCCAGAGTAGAGGAGGAAGCTTCTGGATGCCTTCTTTATCATACATGGGTTGAGGAAGATTCTGGAGAGCTAAAGTCAAGCCACATCACTTTGGTGTTGGGGCTACCACTGCAGTCTCCTCGAGTGCAGCCTTCCCCAGTCTTCCAGGAGACATCAGGCTCCCCCTACTTCACTCTCTCCCTATTTCTTCCCACAATTTCTCAGGGGAAAGAGAAAGCCCTTCTATTTTTCTCTTTGTAGAAGACTGAATCATATACCTCAACAAAAGATATGTTCTTAATCTTAATCTGCATTCCTGTGGGTGTAACCCCATCTGTAAATAGGAAGCTTTGAAGATGTATTATCAGTTCAGGTGTAGACTCATCTGTAAATAGGATATTCTAAGATCCTGTTTGGGTGTGACCAAACAGAAGGAGGATGGGACTCAATTTCTATGACCTGAGATGTTATTCCAAGAGAAAATTCGGATGCAGCCAGAGGGGCCAGAAACTGGAAGCCAGCAGAAACCAGAACAGACACACGGAAAGAGAGATCGCCATGTGACAGAATGCAGAGAACCCTGATGATCGCAGCAAGCCAGGACCAGAACACCACAGACTTTGGGGAGAAAATATCGCCTTGCTGATGTCTTGATTTTTTGGACTTCTAACTCTGAAGTTGTGAGACAATAAATTCCTGCTGTTAAATCAACCCGTATATGGTATTTGTCATAGCAACCTGGCACACTAATACACTTTTCCTCTCTGGAATGGACTGTCTCTAAGTCATGTCCTTCTCTCTGGGACAGCAATCCTCACAGCTCGGCTGAAGGAGTAGAAAGGGTTGTCTTTTGCACAATATAGAAGAAATGCCAGATATGTTTCAGGCCTGGTTCTGAATGTATTCATTGAAGCTAGCAGAATTTAGAAAATCCTTTTCACTTTCAACAGAACCAACTGTTCAAAACTTTTGTCTTCTAATCAGTGCCTAAAATCTGGATATGAAAGCTGAATGTCAGCTCCCTCTTGGCAGTCCTGCCCTAACAATCTTTTTTTTTTTTTTTTTTTTTTTTTTTTCAAAAAAAATTTTTTTTTATTATGGGTAAAAATCAAAATTCTCACAATACATACAAACATTTGCAAAATGATATATGAATATATATGCATATATGTGTATTTGCTTACAAAAATGTTATTTATATATATATATATATATACATATATTTTAAGAGGTGCTTAGATTACCCAAAATATTACACGGAACCCACTGGGATTCCCATGTTGCCCACCTCCCACACCTCCCACCACATCCCACACAAACATCTCCCACAGTGTGGCCCACCACCCTCAATGAACTTACACATCCTGGAGCCTTGCCACCAACCTAACAATCTTGATCCTCCCTGGAGCACAGGGATGTCTCTGGAACAATGTGTGCTTTGCACCAAGGAATGCAAAAGGAAAAATGACATTAATATAATACAAAATTCTTATCTTGACCATAAATGGAATTGATCGTTAACTTTGACATACTAAGAAGCATTTTTTTTTCCAGATTTCCTTCTGAAAGTATTTCTATTTTGAACAGTGTTGGTATTTTTGTTTCATTTATTATTCCAAGGGATAGTTTGGTATTGCGATATCACTTAGAAACTAGACAAGTAAATTACACAGTTATATTTGCTTGATAAAGATTTGCATCTAAGGAAAAGGTGACTTGTTTGGATAGTAGATAGTAGGTGTAAGTCAATGGCAGGTACCCTCTGGATCTCTGGAGTCCAGAGAAATGCCAACCAGCAAGTACCTCCCAGGTCTGACTCAAAATAGTGACATACAAGTCACATGGCTTGATATACACAGTAGCTTTCAAGGGGGCCTGATTTAACAACCAAAAGGTAAAGAAAAATTTGCATCCAAAATGTCCCAGTAATAGAGGGACTATGGCAGGAGCTGCCTCATCTCCCCGATTATGCTTACCCTCCTTCCCTGTAGTCTATTCTCTCCACAGCATCCAGAACCAGCCTTGTAAACTTAAGTAAGCCTCCAGAGGCTACCCATCAGGGTTCAGAGTGAAAGATCAAGGCGCACCAGTTTCCATGTCTGACCTCCTGCCCCCTCTCTCGCTCTGCTCCAGCCACAGTGGCCTCCTTGCTGCTCCTCCAACCTGCCAGCACTTTCTGGCCTCAGAAACCTTACAGTTTTACAGTAACTGGGATATGTTCCCTGAGATACACTGTGTCTCATTCTCTCTCTCCACCCACACTCTGCTCAAATGTTGCCTACCCAGAAAGGCTTTGTTGCCCCATACTAAGTAGAGGTCTCCCCTGGCCTTGCCCAGCACTCTCTTACCCTGATTTGTTTTAATCTTCATGGCACTTATTCACATTGCCAGCATTTATTTTCATTCTCTCTTCATTGGAAAGTTTACTGCATGAGAATGGCTATGTTTTGTTTATTGCTGAATGCTCAGCACCGAAAATAATACCTGGCACAAAGTAGGCCCCCAATTATGATGACCAACAAATCCCAGTTTGCTTGGGAATTTTAGCACTGAAGGTCCCACATCCTTAGAGCCCACTCTGTCCCAGGGTAAGTTAGGACTCTTGGTTACTCTGGTGTGGTGGTTTGAAGCTGTATGTAACCCAGAAAGACATGTTCTTAAACCTAACCCATTCCTGTGGGCTTGAACTCATTGTACATAGGACTTACTTAACTTACTTCAGTTAAGGTGTGGTCCACCTCAATCAGGATGGGTCCTAACCCTGTTACTGGTGACTTTTATAGCAGAATGAAATTCAGAGAGAGAGAAAGCCACAGAGGAAGCAGCCAGAGGCTGAACAGCAAAGGAACCCAGAAGAGAAGGGAGGGGGCAGGAGATGCCAGCATGTGCCTTGTCATGTGACAAACTAAGGACCAAGGATTGCTGGCAGCCAGCTCCAGAATGCCACAGTCTTTGAGGAGAAGCATCACCTTGGTGATGCCTTAATTTGGACTGTTTTTTTGTTTTGTTTTGTTTTGTTTTTTGGCCTCAAAACCATAAACAAATAAATTCTCATTGTTTAAGCCAAACCATTGTATAGTATTTAGCTTGAGCAGCCAAGGAAAGTAAACACCTAGCCCCAATAAATAACTGTTGAATGTAAGAAAGCATAAAAGAAAGGGAGGAAGAGAGGGAAAGAGGGAGGGGGAAAAGGAAGGAAGAAAGAAGGGAGAAAGGGAGGAAAGGAAGGAGGCAGGGAAAACAGAAGGGATATTTTTGTTCTCTTTTCAGTGGATGCCTGGATCAAATTTAATATGTGTTTGAAAGCGATGAGATCCTAGTATTCTTAGTTTTTATGTTTCACAGTACCATAACACATCTGACTAGAATTTCAATACTGGGTTTAATATACTGTGCAAACTGGTGTAGGCTCTATAATTATGCATATTCATGGGAGCAATCACACCCTTACTTTTGATATGACTGACAAAGTAAGGTACCAACAAGAGAACAATAAGAACTAGGGGGAGTACCACTTGATATTTGCTTATGACATTTTACTAGAAAAACTCAAGTGAAATAAAAGACAGTTTCCAACGATGTACTAAAACTAACAAAACAATACTATAAAATGTCATTTTTCTTTGCTTTTATACGATAAAAAAAATCTTAAAGCTGCACCACTAGACAGCTACTCTACCAGATGCAGTAATCTGTGAAGTTGCTTAATACTATTGCAGTTTTAATTCCTTTGGTATTTCAACTATATCCTTTGAACAGCGCCAATCAAATCTATCTGGCACTTATGGGAAACAATATCTTTTTTTTGTGGATTCTTATATTGTGGCTCCCAAAGTACCTGCGGTGTCTTTTCTGGGTGCATTTCAATTATTTACCTTGACATTTCTTCAGTCAGTCCAGGATGTGCTGTGTAACTTTGTAAACCAGTTTATGGAATGTTTTAAAGGAGGTCCTGCCTTCCCATGCTTGTAACTGCCAATTTGGAGTACAAACAACAGGTTATATTTGCCCTGAGCAAATAATTATATATTACTGTGCCTCAAGAGTTGCATCTATATGGTAAAAATAATAATAATAAGATTATTGCTACCTTGAATTCTTATGAGAATAGGAGAAGCAGCTTTAGAAATTAAAGAGAGAAAGAAAACACTTTAAACTTAAGGCAGAGATCATTTCTTATTACTTTGTATCCCCCAGTACCTGGCAGAATGCCTAGCTACCTCACTGCAGGTTTTAGGTGATTGCATATCAGTTATGTCATTTCATCCTGCAACCACCCAGTGAAGCAGGTGTTTTACCCCATTTTAAAGCTAAGAAGACATGCCCAGAAAGTTTCAGTGACTTGCCCAAGATCAGACAAGTATGTGGTAGAGGCAGGATTTGAACTCAGTGCTTCAAATCTAGTTTTTCTAGTTTTTCCAATTTGCTACTCTTGTACTTTCCAAGACCCTTGTGCATCTCCTCCAGTAATTCAATGGATTTGTATGTTAAACATTTCACATTGCTTTAACACATTAGATCCTATCTACAGAAATGTTCCAGAAGGTTTGTGCCCAACCTGCTTCCATGTTGTGTGTGTACTTTATCCCTGGCACTCACTTTGCAGACCATCTCTATCCCTGTGTGAGAGTTGTTTATAAACCCTGTGCAGTCACGTTGTAATTTGGAATCTCTACAGGAGCCCAACTACATTGAACCAACGCATGTATTAACACCTACTCCAGCACACACACAGCCATTCCCCTCACACGCTTGCAGCTTTTATCCAACCAAACGATAGCAGACTGAGGTTCCACAGCACGGAGAGGAGGTGATGGCAAGGCACAGTGGCAAAACTGATGCGCAGCACATTACTTAGTGTGCAGGTGCATTAATGAGCCGTTGTCTCAAATCTCAGGTTTGCCAAGAATGTCTCCGTTCGTGTATCAAAGCAAACTCATCTCCAGTGTGAGTGGAAATGCTAGTGGCATTCATGCCTGCACTGCACTAGACATTTCCTGCAACCCATTACAAAAGAGTCATTTTCCAAATGGATTTTGTTCATTTAATTTATTTTGTTCTTTTTTGTGGCTATTTTGTTCTATTTTGAGGGATATTGAAAAGAGTAAATGGGGTTAAACTGCCCCAGGGGACTGCTTGTCTGTGAAGCATCCCACACCTACAGAAGGGACCTAAATGAGGACTGCTTGTCAAAGGAGTTGATATGCGTTTCGCAGAATAAAATAACTCCTTTTTCAGCAGTTGATAAACCGTTCCCTTGGGAAATGATTGAAGGGCCAGACACTGCTGCCTCTCCTGCCCAAGCAGACAGTTGTCTGAAATAAAGATAGCAATAATAATAAAAATAAAAATCCTGCCCATTTCTCTGTTTTCAAGTTACGTTTTCCTTCCACGATATATTTTGGCACAAAACGAGTTCAATAAATCCAAGGAGGAGGACACATTTCATTCATTGGTGGAGATGAATTAACAGAAACATGGCAGGTCACTTACTTAGCCAAGTACAGGGGCTGCCAGATTAACCCTGTGTGAGCTGAAACAATTACGGAAAAGTCTGCGTTTGCCCTGCTGCAAAATTAGCCCGGGCAAATCAAGACTCCTAGGCAAATCAAAGTGATACGTTCAAAATAAAATCATGTTAATGTGGATCGCAAATGCACCTTTATTAGCAAGCCAACTTTAGGAAAACGTTGTCTGGATGTGAAAACTTGATTGCTTGAAACAAAACTCCCCCAAATAATTACTCTCCTAATAGGACTACAGTTAAGATCACAGAGGTTGGCATTTGGGAAGCCTCATCTTTCCATTTCTTTTTCACCCTGGATATTATTTATGGCTGCAGGTTAGGTTATACCCCTGAATATCATATTTCTCACCAGAAACAGCGCTGAGTAATTGGGTGCTGCGGGGCTTAATGTTCAATACTGAGTCATTTTGATTAGACCCATATTTTATTACTTGTGCTATTACTTTTGAGAAGCAGTGGGTATTTCTTTAAATCATGAAAATTCCTGTGTTCTTGGATTTGATGTTCAGAAAATTAAAGGAAACAGTTTCTAACATATACTTTCCTCTTCAAGAATCACGTGACTTGGCACCTTGTCCACTTCAAGGCAGTCTGAATTACTGATTATTTTCTCTGTGAGGATGTATGTGATTCTGATCTATTTTCTGTAATGAAGCAGCAAAGTTAGAGGGCTGGGCCAGGCTCTGAACGATGGAAAGAATGGATCTCATTTTTATAGTTAATCCAGCCATTACTGAATAGTGTACACTCATATTGGCTGAGCTAATGCCTATCCTACATCAGTAAGAAATTTATTAAATCCTTATGGAATATCTTTATAAAGATGTCTTTGTGAAATATAAACCTTTACGGAATATCATTAAAAAATAAACATGTAGTAATAGGTGATTCTTCACCTGTGCCTTGGATCCCAACTTCTCTTCTGCTCTCAGACCAAGGTTCTTATTTTACCTACCATCCCTCCTTCTTGCCTGCCTTTCTCTATATCTCCAATTCTTTCTCTGTACTGTTTTGCTCCATGCAACATATGAAGTTGCTTAATTCTGTCCATCTTTTCTTATTTCCTCAATTTCATATCCTTCTCTACTTACTAAAATAAAACTCGCCCATACTTCATAACAAACCACTTGAAAGAGTTGTTTACCTTCAGTGTTATTTCTCTAACTCTAGTCTGGCTTTTGTCACTACCACACACCAATGGCATCTTATGTGCCAAAGCACATGGACATATCTTTCTGGGGGGCATTTGACATATCTCTATCAAAACACTCTACTCTTGCCACTCTGGTTGTTCTTTCTTCATCTCCTTCCTAGGATCATCTTCTTGATGCATAGATGTCATGTTTCCTTGGTTCTCTCTTTTACCATTCTAGGCCTAGTCTCTAGATATCGCCATCCATGCCCATGGTTTCAGGTACGATTATGTTCATATTCTCAGCCTGTGTCTGCTGAGCACCAGACCCAAATATTAGTGATGTCTCTATTTCAATACCATTGTAGGCTACTAAAAAAATGGCCAAAACTGGACATATCATCTGTGGCAGTTTGATGAGATTATGAATTCCAAAAATATAATTGGATCATGCTTGTAAACTGATCTGTTAATCTGGGCATGATTAAGTTTTTATTAGGGCGTTGCCTGGGCCACATCAGTAGAGCGTTGAGCCCCACCCCTTGGTGGGTGGGGAATCGAATATAAAAGGCAAGGCAAAGGACAGAGAAGCAGTCTTTTGAAAAGCAGTTTTGATGTTGGAAAGAAGGCCCCAGGAGTAGAGAAGCAAGCCGTTTGCCTGATCGTCTACAGCTGACCTTGTGGAGGAAACAGGAGCTAAGCCCGGAGAGAAACGCAGCCCGGAAAGAGGAACCCCAGAAGCCTGAACCCTGGCAAACGCCAGCAGCTGTCTTGCTCTAACACGTGGCGATGGACTGTGGTGAGAGAAGAAACTTAATGCTTTATGGCCTGGTATCTGTGGACTTCTACCCCAAATAAATACCCTTTATGAAGACCAACCCATTTTTGGTATTTCACATTAGCACCCCTTTGGCTGACTAATACATCATCTTTTCTCCCAAAACTGTTCCTTTGCTGTATCCTTAAGCTTGGAGATGGACCAGTCTTCTATCTAGGCCTAAAGCCAGACTCTCAATTATGCAAGATTCTTCTCCCTTATCTTCCACATTCAATTTTTCACCAAATCTTTTCCATTCTACCTTATATCTGTACACTTCTCCATCTTCCTACTCCCTTTCATAGCTATCCCTTCATTCAGTTACTACAATTCTGAAATATTATTCCTGCTTCTGATATGGCCTTCTCCAAAATGCAAATCCTTTCACATCACACCATGATTAAAATCTCTCAAGGGTTCCCCATTATTGCTAGACTTTAGTTTAGCATGTATGACTATTCTTGAGCTCATCTTGGACTTATCTCCTACATCCATGAGTCCCTCCTTTCTCTATAGCTACACCAAACTATTTTTATTTTCACATGCACATCATGGTTTTGTTTGTTTATTACTTAGTACCTTCTCTCTGCCTATGGTACCTTCCAGTCCCATCCCCTACTTCTACTGCCAATCTCCTAATTATTCTTCAAATCTTAAGTCTAGCATCTCCTCCACTAGGAAATCTGATTTAGGACCCCCTTTCCAGGTCACATACTACTCTCTTAGCATTGACTAAATTTTACTATAATCTTTGATGGCAACTCTCTTGATTGGCTTTCATATGCCTCAGGTTTACTATGATACCTAGCTCTGATTAGATGTTCAGTAAATGGTTTTAGAATAAATGAATGGATTTATGAAAGAGTGAATGAGTGAAGCCTTCTTGATTTCTTTAACCAAAAAGCATCCTTACCTCTGTATCCACCTACTTTTTAAAAGAGGTAACTTCTACGATTATAAAAACCAGTAATCCTTTTACCAGTTAAAGAAGTTTCACAGTCATGATATTATTGTAAGTTGTAGCAATCGAATCTTCTTTCTTTAAAAAAAAAAAAACAAAAAACTATAGAATTAAATGAGATAAAAGTGCCTAGATAGAACTTTTGGGGAGTAATGCTTCCATAACTTGTTGAACTGCCTTTTTCTATTTTTTCTTTATTTAAAATAAAGTTACTAAAAAAAAACATAAAAAAGCATATTTTGTTAGGGACTGTGTTGAAATCTCCGCCTCCATTAACATTTATTTTAAACTTACCAAGCACTGGAATTATTTACTATCTTATAAATTCAACATTTTTTTTTTCCTAGATAAAAGAATTAGAGGGATAGAAAGGATTTTCTTTAAGGAAAGAAAGGTCCACTGAGCCTGAGTAAGTTGACTGTCTGTTTACCATATATAAGGAGCGACTGAATTCATTGTCATCCTGATATATATGTGTTAATTCAAAACTATTGTGGCACTCACTGTACTTTGTACTATTGGATTCTGGTAGTTTGTAAGGTAATGATTTATTCAGCATGCAGATGGCTTTTCTTAATTTCCTACCAAGAAAAAAGGGGAGAACACTCATGTTCTCTTGTAGCAACCCACTTAGCAGAAATTATGGCCCTTTGACTAAAAATATAGAATAACACCACTTTGTATCTTTGATTTTTCTCATAAATTGGTATTTTTTCTTAGGCAAATTATATCCCCCTCATGGGAAAAGACAACCAATTTCTTAAATTCAACAAAAGCATCAGCCAAAATTGTTGCTGACTTTTTAAAAAATCTATATTTACCTTATGGTCAAACTACTGGTAGACTGATTGCCTTTTAATTTTTTTACATGAATTATTTTTTTCTTAGCTATTCCAGTAATATCTCAGCATCTAATTTTTTTTTTTAAACAAGATAATGATATTTTCTTAACCACAGAGCATACCATACTCTTTTCTGTTTATATGATGAAAGAAAATAGTTGACTGTGAGGTGACTTGCCATATATTAGGTGCTCCTTAGATACTGCATGAATGAGTGACATCAAATCCAGGTAAACATAAGAATAGAGAATAAAATTAGGGGGAGGCTGTGATTAATAGTTTTTTTTTTTTTTTTTCCATAACCATTCCCTTTTGGTAGTTTGCCAAGAATAGCTAATTGTCCATGTGCAAAGACTTTATATCCTTATGTCATCTGCCTCTGTCCCCCATTCCCCACCAGTTTTTGGAAGAATTTTACTTGATCACCAGATACACACTGTTAGCTACTGAAGCATCTCTTGTCTGTCTCCTTAGTTTCTCCATAAATACACACATTTCTCCATTTTTTAAGGCAATGCTGGATGTGTAATCATGTGTGAATTTTTATTGAACACTTACGGAATGAGCCACCTGTTCCTACAAATTAGCTGCGTTCTCAAGAAGGCCTAAATTAGTGAATTAGTTGATGAAGGAAATTTGTTGCAGAGACAGCAGGCAGCTAAGGAATTTTTCAGCTTGTCAAAGTATTGTTGGTTCGCTGCTTAGCAAAGAGACAAGATACCGTTTTGAACAATTCCAGATAGTGACTTAGTACTTTAAACTCACTAGAAAGAAAATGAAATTGCTTGTCTTACCAGTTCAAGGGAAGCTTTGTTGATCTCAACCATAGCCTGGAAAGTTAACTAAGTTTTATAGAAGTGGATAATCTTTTCTCAGTAGTCTATGTGGCTCGATTAGACATGTGTTGCCAGTGGAGCTGTGGGGAACAGGCTTCATCATTTTCGTTGTACTTCTGGCTGAAGGTAATACTGAACAAACCTCAGAAGTCACTTGGCCACGCTGCATCCAGAGAGCATGCGAGTCACCTGACAATTCCTGCAGATGCTTTCTAAGTAATTTCCAGTGCTTGTGCATGGAACTTCCTTCCAGATCCTGGAAAAACACCCAGGCACCTGCTGAAATGTCAGAGGCAACACACACCTGCCAACCCCTAAGAATCATTGTGTCACTGCCTCCTCCCTGCACATTCAAATCTCATTGCCGATGGGCACACAACAGCTTGCACACAACCCAAGAGCGGACACTACCACATTCGAGGGAGACTAAATGTTTTCTGCCAGATCTTTGTGTAATTGTGTGGCCTAGGTCACATGGCTTGTGCTTCACCTCCTAGAGAAAAGTAAGACCATCCTCTTGACTGATTGTTTGCAGAGACATTGACCTGGTTTGTGTGAAGCTGTGACCAAGATGGCATCTTCTTCTCCCCTCCCATCTCCTATTATTTTTGTATCATTTGGGTAGTAGATTGTCATTTTAGAAAATTAATTTTTAAATGAGTAAGCATTAAAAACATTCATAATTTTCCTATCCAAATATAAACTGCTAATTTTTTTTTATCCTTCTGGTCTTGTACTTCTAGGAAATAATGAATGGTATAGTTGTATTCTTTGAGTCCTTAGCATAATTATAGGAGTAGCAGGGACACTAGGCAGTAGAGAAGGATTCAAGGGAAATGTTTTTTCTACATAAATACCTTTATGTTTTTTCATCTAATCTTGTGGGTAGCAAAATGCTCACCATTCAATGAATACTAATTGAGCACCTACGATGTGTCAAGCACTCTTCCAGATACTAGAAATACTGCAACAAATAATGTAAAAATGCCTTCATGGAGGTTATAATATATGAAAACTGGAAAGGAAAACAGAAATACCCAGTGGAAACTTGAAAGCCTATTCTATACTTTGAGGGAAATAGTTTTAAACAAATACAGGACTGGTGGTATCTGGTGTAGTTTTGAGCAATGATGTGCTAAACTCAGGATGAGGAATTTTATCTGATCTGTGTGTTTCTATCTGTTTCTATAGCAGGGAAGAGACTACAGGCCAAGCATGCTGCTATGGAGAAGGCAGTGGATTGCATCAACATGAGGCAGTCTTATTTCTAGATGATATTTTACAGCCTTCTGACTATTATTTAAGTCTGTACAGAGGCAGAATTTCTCATCATTTGAGTCAAATCTTTTAGGATCAGAGATTCTCAGAAAAGGAAAAGTCTTGAATATTATCTGGTCTGTCCTTCCCATTTCTACCAACTTTATACCCCTGTTCCCCATGACAGAATCCTCTCCCCGACATATCTAAACAGTGATTATCAGCCTCCTTCTGAAATCTCCAGGCACAGAAGCTCTCCCCTACCTGAGGCAGCCCATCCCAACAACCAACAGTTGTAGTTTTTAAAACATCTTCTTTATATTAACCTCAAATCCGCAGGCCTGCAGGTTCTTCTGCTGGAAGTAATGGGCAAGTCGCTAGGATCTGTCACAGGCAGTCAAGTTGAGGGCGTGAGTCTATTTCTTTCCCAAATATCAAAGTTCATACAGCCAGGGAGAATCCTCAAAGGTCCTAAAGTGCCAAACTCTCTTCCATAAAAGCAATTAAGAAGATACTAGAGTGGATCAAGAAGCAACTATGGCATATGCAGGGACTGAGGGTGAGGGTTATCTGGCTTGATGTCTGTTACTCCTTAGCAGCAGGGGTGACTTAAGTTCCTTGGCTAGCTGTAGGGGGTGGGGGGTGGCGCCCGACCCCCCCGCCCCCTTTGCTCTACCTTTGGTCTTCTTCACACTCCATATGCTCAGGCAAAGAAGTTGACCTTTGGAGCTAAGCCTGGACTCTTCTTTGGTCAAGGGTATCTGAATAGCCAAGTTATTTTAGGAGAAACTCTGAATATGTTATTGCAATTTGAAGCATCCCAAATATCTGTTTGTATAGCTGGGAAGAGATTGCAGGCCATGGGGAAGGCAGTGATGAAATGTCTTGGCTTGAGCCATATAAAAAATTACCTTTATGTGAAGGGGAAATGGAGATCTACAATTATTACCAATGTAAAGATAATCATTCTTGGGTTCATTTTCTGACATCTATTGCAAACACACTAACAGTTTCATTGTAAAAATAAAACAACTGAGTTTTCTCTCTGTATTATGGTTTCTAGTACAACCTAAAAAGTAGCATCATATCCTCTTATGCCTTTACTAGCCAATTAAGAGGAAGACAGCCTTTATTCATTAACTGCATCATTGATTTACTTACCAAATATATATTGAAAACCTAGGCTGTGTCAGACACTGTAATAAGTGCTGAGGATTAATGGACAAATATGATAGAGTACTCCCCTCCCCAGAGGGGCTCATGGAGACAGAGAAGTAAACAGTGTTATGTTAGAGGTATGCATAGGAATATGAAAGACATCTGTGAGATGTGTTCTCAAGGACAAGTTGGAGTTACTTAGAAGAGGGGAAGGGCATTCCAGATCTCACCGGCAAAAGGTTGTATATCATCCTGATAGCAGTGAAGAACCACTGAATGATTTGAAGGAGGGGAATAATATTATCAGATTTTCACTTTAGATCAATCATTCAGACTACAGTGCATAGAAATATTGAAGGCTGAAGGCAGAGAAGACAGTTAGGCCTAAGAATGGATTGCTGCCAATTCATTGTAATCAGGGTGAGAAATCATGAGACCCTAATTCAAGTAGCAGATTGTGGATGGAGTGGAGTGGCCTGGGTTAAAAGATACGGAGGAGGGGATGGGGCTAACTAAATATGGGAGTAGTGAAGGAGAGAGTAAGTATCAAGAATAACTCAGGGAGCAGATGTGGCTCAAGCTGTTGAGTGCCTACGTCCCACATGGGAGACCCCGGGTTAGGTTCCTAGTGCCTCCTGAAAAACAAAAAACAAACAACAAGCAAAACAAATGAAAAAACCAACTCAGGGGAGCCTATGTGGCTCAGTGGTTGAATGCTGGCTTCCCATGTACAAGGTTCCAGGTTCAATCCCCGGTCCCCGGTACCTCAAAAAGAAAAACAAAACTCACAGGCTTATGACATGGAGAGTTAAGAAGGGGCTGTCCCCACAACACAAGTAAGGAATTGTACGAGAGCAGCATACTGAAGAAATTCCACAGGGAAGAAGTGGTGGACAATGATATGTTCACCAGTAATGGTGGTATGGAATAAGGTCTGGGAACGCCTCTTCAAATATGGAAACCCATGCTTGGTGGTATAGGTGACCGTGTGCTAGGGAACTGGCATCTTTTCTTTGAAGCATCAGCCTTCCTTTTTTAAATAAGAGCTCCTGATTAAAAGCTATGTGTCAGACCCCATATGGGGGCTCTAAGATCTAATTTTACTTAAGGACCCCAAGGCACGGAGACTAGCCAAGATTCTGAAAAGATATCAAATAAAAATCTTGGAACCAAGGGAAAGCAATTTTCATAATTAGGAGGAACACAGCACCCCATATATCATCGTTAGACTGAGACAAGGAACAGAAGGTTGGTGGGGGAGGATGGTTTCTCTAAATAGGGAACAGGTGGTTAGTGTAGTCAGGGCCAGCTAGGGAAACCTTAGGCAACTCTGCTCAAAGAATTTCTTTGCTTCTCCCCTAGAGACTGCCAGATGCCGTGGAGAACAGGATTATTAGTTATTTGGCAATGGGTATTTCGCTCCATGATGGTGCTTTATTCTTACAGTGGCACAGGGACAGGCCAAAGCAAAGAACTTAACGGAACCCACGAATGCATTGGAAAATGAAGTGTTTTTATATCTCCTGACAAACCAAAGTTTTGATATCACAGACTGTCCAAAAGAAAATTTGGCTTTCATTTGAATTGCTTCCTGCAAAGTTAATTGTTTGTGCTCAATCCATAATTGATGATAGCTTTTCTCCTGCTGCAGTTAGACTGAGGAATCTTGGCAGTCTAGTGCTGTGGAAGCCAGACACAAACAGGTAATAACACCCCAAGAAGAGCTGAAATATTGGTCTCATGAGATGCAGGCTGTGCAAGTTTCTCTGGCTTGCAAAAGAGATATCAGTCACACCTTAGAGCCTGTCTTGTAAACTTAGTTTCATAAAAGTTGTATAATAACTCTGGAATGTACACATGACATATCAGAAAGAAATACCAGAAGGGTGAGCTCTGGGGAGCTAGAGTAGCCATTTCCATAGTAATCACAAGGAACAGGAGGGTTCTCATTAAGATAAAGAAGTAGATGTGCATGCATAACTAATTCCCTTTGGTGTCATTACAGAAGTACATATATAAATAAATCCATACGTATATATTCACATACATATTATATATGCTATATATACATATATAGTACATTGTAAAATTACATAGGCATACCTCTATATGCAATATGGTATATCACATATGTACACATATATGGTATATATACATATATAGTATATTACATACCTTCATATATTTGTCTTCTGAAACAACCACCTTCACTCATTATCCAGAGGCTAGAAGCTCCATTATTGATCCAGTAGGACCTCTTGCCTTGAGTGCCCTCTCTGCCACAGCTATCAAAATTCCATTATCTTCAATTCCCAGTTCGTCGACAGTGCCCTAACTCCCTAACTCTTCATCTCTTCATGCAGCCATTTCCTGATTGCTGTAGATGTCCTGATTTCCCTTCTCCCTGAACTATTTAGAGTCTGTGACATACACAGCGTAATCATCCACTTTTACAAATTGTTCTGTAATGGTTAGTTTCCCTCCTCACTTCGACTGTGAGACCAAAACCAGCTCTGACAACTGCTCCTGCACTCCCATGATATCTAGTACAGAGTTGACCATGTGGTGTTGATTGACTGAGTGGCACCCACCACCCTGCTGGGAGAAGGAAGGTAAAAGACAGAAACAAAACAAACTCCTATTTCTGTGGTTTAAAGTTAAGGTCAAGACCATGACTTCATTCAAAGTACTTTTTCTTCATTGACATGCTACATAACTATTCAGTGATGATGGCAACAAAAAAAGGAGAAATTGTGGTATGTAATTATTTCAAAGGTTTTCTCTTTTCTCTGTTCTGTTTTACTGTATTTAGTTTGCCTTCATTAAAGCTTATCCAAGCCAAACTTGCACATCTTCCCATTACTCTGATTCTTATTATAAGACTACAGAATGGGGAACTTTTTTTATTCCTCCAAAGGGATTTGTTTTGTGGAAAAGGCCATACTAGACTTCTTTTCCCACTGCCTCCTGCTGGGAAGGTAACCTTTAACAAGAGCTATGGCCTCTTAATCTTTTAGTGGAAATTGCTCTTGTGAAAACGAGGCCTGATAGTATCTTGGCTCACTAATTCATGCCATGTGGACCAAAATTAAAGCATTAAAATTTCATAGGTATAATATCATTTATAAATCATGTCATAAAAACATTCAGAGACCTTGAAAACTAGGCATCTCTTCTTTCCCCAGCTGTTGTTTAAACCTCATTACAGCACAGCAGTGCTTGTCGAAAATAAAACTGTGGAAAAGTGGGGACATATTTAGCATCAACACCCTCAAAGCATCAAGGTGCTGGCCTCTCCTCACCGTGCCCACGTCACTCCCAGTGGTCATGGAAACTGCAAGCACACCTCACTGCCATAATCATCCCCCACAGAACTGTATTAATAGAGCAAGTGGTTCTGGGAGGGCAGCTTTCTCATTTTTTTTTAATGTCCTAATTCTGTAGAGATGGAGAAAGAGACTATTTATCACTTTTGTCAAGTTTCTCTTCTATAAAATTTCAATATGTTTAGAGGGTGAGGACAGTAAATTAATTAGATAATAAACATTTGTACTGTTTCCAAAAAATGACAATGGCAGACACTTTTTTTTTTTTTTGTCATTTATCCTTAGCAGATGGGGAGTTGATAAAATTATAGAAATAATTTTCCCTAGTTTACTACCCAATTCCTAAAAAAATTATCTTTGGCTATGTCTGGATAAAAATCCTTTTATCATTTTGATATGGTGAAATCTAGAATATCTGCATTAAGGTATTTCCAGGAGGTGCATGATACTTGTTTGTTTGGCTTGCAGATGCTAAGTGATATATAATCACATTTGCCAACCATAAAACCCCTGTTGGTAAAACACTTTAATCTGCAATAATCCACTATTTTCTTGAAACATGCTAATTTGCTCTAATAATGCAGGGGCCCATAAGGGTTTCTAAATTGTGTAAACAACTAGTTATGGTAGACAATCAGATGCAAGAGACCATTACCTCATAATCTGGATTTTTTTACTTTTCAGGAGCTTGGGTTTTTTGTTTTAATTTCATTGCACTAGCATTTCATAGTACAGTATTGAGAAGGAAGCTCTTTTACAGATTGTGCTGTGGGCTTTATTTGGTGGAATGGAGAAGATTCTTACATACATTCAACTTAAAGATTAGCCTCAAGAAACTTGGAGCTACTCTAATGTGTGGAATTCCAGGATCCTGTGCATTTTCTCCAGGCTGAAATCCACCCAGACACAGATATTTTATAGCGTACAATTTCCTTCAACCTGAGGCACAATATCTGCATGCTCATTCATGCGTACACATCTGACATACAGTACCTACCAGTGCCATCAAGGTAAATTGTCTGGTACACCACCTAAAATATGATTTTGTGCTAATTAAAATATTGTTTTTTTCCTGCTTGAGATGCCTTCTCCAACAAGGCTGAAAACAATTTCAAGCATAATACCAAAAAGATGCATCTGAAGATATATGTATGCATACACACATTTCTGGGCATATATATATTCATACAAATGCACCAACAGAGATAGTGCCTATTTTTTTCTATCATGTTTAAATATATACATATGCTTCCATGTGCATATAGGTTTGGCACTGAGAAAACTAGGCCTTTAAATGTATGATAACCTGACTGGGAAACCCAAAAGAGCCTAAATTAGCCAGTTTCTGCTGGTCACTTGGATATATGAGTTTATAGGTCCACTAATTTTTTTTCTTTTAGCTTTTTATCATGGAAAATTCCAAACATAAATAGAGATGGTATAGTATAATTAACCTCATTTTTTCACCCAGTTGCAACAAACATCAGTTCATGGGTCCATCCTGCCTTATCTTTACCGTTGGCCATATCTCCCCACTTCAAATTCCACCATCACCTCCCAAGTGATGGGAGAGTATGCAAATTCTAGAAATCATATTATTTCATTTCTAAACATTTCAGTATATACCTCTGCAAGATAAAAGCTCATTTTTATATATGACCAGAATACCAATAGCATACTAAAAATGTAACAGTAATTCTTAATATCATCAAATATCCAGTGTTTGGATTTCCTGTTATCTCATGTGTCATACATATTTATGTTTTTAAAAAAAACCATGATCTAAATACAGTCCATACACTGTGGTTGATTGATAGGTTTTCAATATATATATATATTTAACATTATGTAGGCTCCTCCTTACCTTCTGTTCTTTGCAGCCCCGTTGCTGAAGAAACTGGTTGTTCTTTAGCCTCTCACCGTCTGGTTCATGCTGATTGTATCCCATGATGTAGTTTGATATAGTCTTCTGTACTTTCCTATTATAATAATTGGAGCTACAGATTTGATCAGATTCAGATTTTTTTGTGTGTGCAAGATATCTACATATCTGATATTGTCTAGTTAATAGGAGGCACATAATATATAGGTGTCTCTTTTGGAGATCTTAGCAGCTGTGGATGATCAATACTTAGATCCATTAGTTCATTAGAGATTACAAAATGATAATATTCTTATTTTCTCATCCCATCTTCATTTATTAAATATAATAATTCTACAACTTAAAAAAGCATCTCTTTACCTGCTCTTTGATCATCCAGCTATACAGTTAGCATAAAAAGAGGCAAATTCTTGATTCTTTTATGTACAGTTTTCAAAATGAGTTAGTTTCCTGGCATTCTCCAATTTTTTTTTAATATTATGAAGAACACATGAATTTAAAATTTATAGAAGTATTTTTGTCCTCGTCTCAGCTTTGGCCATTGGAAGCCTCTTCAGGTTGGCTCCTAGTCCTTTTGACACATACATGCCCACTCTGAACTTGATCTGGGATATGTATCCCAGGTACTTTGGAGATGAGCTCCTTCTCTCTCTCTCTTGCTTAGCCTACCTTTTCTGTCTCTTGCAACTTCCAGTTATTCTGTGACATGATTTTAACTATAGGAAAACTCCTGAAAGAGCTGGTTTTTTAATGTAAATTATTGGGATTAAAAAAAAAAAAAAAAGCAAAACACATTAGATTTTAACAACCTGCTTTATTCTTCTCACATTTTCATGTTATTCTAGGGAACCAAATTCACTTGGTGCTCAGAATTCTGTTTTTTTGGCAGTCCCTTATCCCTGGGCTAGAAATTGCTGTGCTTTTCTGTGCCTCTCTCATCACTGCCTGGCACACAGGAACCACTTGGATACTTCTGTGGTGCATCAATGACTGAATGAACAGGTGAATAAATAAATGAGCCCATGGTTTTCTTTTACTTTCATTGATAAATCCAGGTTAGATTTTGTGCTGTGAAACTGAGCACAATCTTAGCTGAAAGGGAGTTGATATTGTGATGAGCAGGGTGAGAGTGGATTTCCTGAACCATTTGGGAGGAGAGCTTCAACAGGAAAAGTCCCTTGTACAGAAAAGCATTCCCTGTGCAATTTTTCAGACACTAATTTTGACAAGCACCAAAGCAAGACACATGCTTTGAAGTGTTATGGGATTTTGTGCCAAGAGGTTGGAATAATTTAGTGAATCTGGAGGGGCTGGAAGTAGCATAGAATTATGACTGTTTTATCCATTTCTTCTGATCTTTTAAGTGATTTATCTATTCTGATTTCCCTGACTTGTTTAGTGCTGAGATTTGATGGAAATAGGTATTCTAAAAGCCACTAAATATTGTTTTTTAATTACCTCGCGGCCTCAAAGGAACAAGTAATCCTCATCTTTTTATTGGCACTAAAATTCTCTATAACCACCAGCTCCCACAATGTTCATTCTTTTTAAAGCCTTGTTTTTTCCAGAAGAATGTTGATTTACAAGAATTATCACAGCAGAATGGAGCCAGGCAAAGAATAATCATTGCCACTCAGGTCAGTGCATCATAATATACCCGGGTGCTAAGAGCCACACTCATCTGAAAGGGTCCATGTGTTTTAATAAAATTATATCCCAGACAAAGAAAGCAATAATTTTGTAACATGTCACATGTCAGTACTCACATATATGCAGTACTCACATATATGCAAGACATATATATATATATATATAAAATTAGAGGATGGTGGTAAACAGTTTCCTATGCACCTACTAAATCCATGCTGATCATTTGCCTTACTCCTTAAACCATTCATCTACATACAATTTTTTATCGCACTTACCCAAAGGTAAATAATTTTTAAACATTAACCTTAATAAGTTAGGTTGAACCATATAAAATTGATATTTTGTGGGTCAAATATTGTTGAACATTGGCAATTTCATATTTTTCCACCTTGTATTTATAGTTATCATTTATATATATACATGCACTGTTATCACTAATTAATATATCAAGGCACAGTACCCTTATTGGGGTGGACGTCAATAAGGTAGCAGATGCAAGTCTGTATTTCAAATAGTCTCCTGGATAATTTCTAATTTCTTCAGTTAGTTCTGATCAGATCATCACAATTTTTACTCTGGTTTTGTGGCAAGCTAGAAGCTTGACCTAGGAATGGGAGAAGTGTCGGCTCAGCTACTTTCTTGTTGTTTGTGTGTGCTTGCATTGTTAATATTCTTGCGAGTCTCTGGTTTCTTTACAGGAATCTCTTTAAGCCCTTTGTCCATTTCAAGAGATCAGAACTAAATTATATAATAAATCTGTATACCAGTTTGACAAGGCCACCTAAATCAGAATATATCACAATATGCTGAAGAAGAACATGTCTAATAGGTTGACCCTCTGCCATATGGATGAGCGACAGTGCCACTGTCAATTAGCATATTATATTTTAGTAGAACTTAAATTTATTTCTGATTTTGCAGATGACAAAATAGATATTAATACAAGTTAAAACTTAATTGAACTTTTCTTCTCACACATGGCCATCACATGTGGCTGGGGCTTCTCATAACATGGTGGCTAAGTTCTGAGATGGAGCACCCCAAAGTGAGCATTCCAAGAGAACCAGGCAGGAGTTGTCTGGCTGTTTATGTAGTCACATGGCATCATTTGCACCATTCTTAATTAATTGAAGCAATTACAAGCCCAACCAGATTCAAGGTGAAGAAATAGAGAACCCACCTCCCTATAGAAGGAATGTCAAAGACTTTGTGGCCATTGTTTATAAGCTGCCTCACTACCTGAATGCATAGATCCCATATAGAATGACCTTAACAAATGATCATCCAATATTTTCTTGAGTACCACTCGTGACATGGCGCTCACTATTGCAGAGAGCAAGCTGTTTCTTTTCAGGGAAGCATTAAATATTAGAAACTCTTTTCTCAACTGGACAAAAAAGATCTGCCTATAATTTCTAGTTCTGGTCCTCATTGTGCCGTCTGGAACAGAATAGGACAAGCAAATAGCTTCCTTTTTTGCTTGAAAGTATTAAATTGGTGGAAAAGTAATTCTGGTTTTGGACCGTGAATTTTAAATCATTATAACTAGGCTCAAACACATCTTTATTAACCAATATAGGAACCATTACAGTCAACACATTTTTGCCAATGAGAAATAGGTTTGTTTATTCCTGTAGTGTAAAAATCCATGCTTCAGGATTCAATGAACTCTTGGAAAGCATTTTCTGCATCCTGCTGGTTGTGGGAGTGTTTTGCCTTCAAAAAATTGTTGAGATGCTTGAAGAAGTGGTAGTCGGTTGGTGAGAGGTCAGGTGAATATGGTGGATGAGGCAAAACTTTGTAGCCCAGTTAGTTCAACTTTTGAAGCGTTGGTTGTGCAACATGCAGTAGGGTGTTGTCATGGAGAAGAATTGGGCCTTTCTATTGACCAGCGCAAGCAGGCCTTGCAGTTTTTGTTGCATCTCATCAATTTGCTGGGCAGACTTCTCAGATGTAATGGTTTCGCTGGCATTCAGAAAGCTGTAGTGGATCAGATTGGCAGCAGACCACCAAATAGTGACCATGACCTTTTTTTTTTGGGTGCAAATTTGGCTTTGGGAAATGCTTTGGAGCTTCTTCTAGGTCCAGCCACTGAGCTGGTCATCGCCGGTTGTCAAATAAAATCCACTTTTCATCGCACGTCACAACCCAATTGAGAAATGGTTCATTGTTGTTGCGCAGAATAAGAGAAGACAACACTTCCAAACAACAATTTTTTAAATTTTTGGTCAGCTCATGAGGCACCCACTTTTCGAGCCTTTTCACCTTTCCAATTTGCTTCAAATGCCAAACAACCATAGAATGGTCAATGTTGAGGTCTTTGGCAACTTCTCGTGTAGTTGTAAGAGGATCAACTTCGATGATTGCTCTCAGTTGGTCGTTGTCAACTTCCCATGGCCAACCACTACACTCATCTTCAAGGCTCTTGTCTCCTTTGCAAAACTTCTTAACCACCACTGCACTGTACGTTCGTTAGCAGTTCCTGGCCAAATGCATTGTTGATGTTGCGAGTTGTCTCCACTGCTTTACGACCCATTTTGAACTCACATAAGAAAATCGCTCAAATTAGCTTTTGGCCTAACATCATTTCCATAGTCTAAAATAAGCATAAAATAAACAGTAAGTAATAAGTCATTAGCAAAAAAACATAAAGCGAGAAATGCACATTAAAGTGATGTATAACATAACCACATTTAAGAATGTATTCCAATATCAAACGGCAAATTTCAACAATGCAAAACCACAATTTTGCACCAAACTAATATCTTTCAATCAAACTGTGTTTTCTTCTGTAAACTCAGCATTCCCAAATATCTCATCACCTGTTTCTCCTCTAAGCAACAACAAATAGTTTGTCCTTATCCCTCTTAAAGTGCTGCTAAATTTGAACACATTCCATTTAATCCTGCTTTCCCTCCCCTTCCCTGGCTGTTTGAGTTTACAGCACAAATTGTTTATGAAATAGTTTCTCCTCACCCCTCAAAAAAAAAAAAAAAAAAAAAACAAATATGTATTTACAGAACATTTCATTAGAGTACACTGCTAATACATACTTTTTCAGCTCCTCAGAGCGCCAGCATAGTCTAAGCCAATGAGAGCTTGTGTGGTAGACTGCACTATATGCTTTCAGGCAGCAAATGTTTGTGCCCCATATGGCAAGTGTTCTCAGCCAGTGAACACTCCACTGCACCATACTGAGTTGAAAGTGTTCAGCAATGTGTGTTATATACCCCTTAGGAGCCTCTCTTTCTGCCATATATTTTTGTGTTCTGGTGAACTGTTTCAAACCATAATGGCAGACAAAATGTATGCAAGTGGTAGTGCTGAGACTGAGGCAAAGAAAACCAGGAAGAGTATCATACTGTGTATTAACATACAGGGTTTCCAGCAGCTTGAGGAGCTTTTGTTGAAAAGGTCAAGGTTAACAGATGGTAAAGATCAGCAGGAAATTAGGGATTGGTGTAAGCCCTTTTTGACATTCTGAAGGGCATTGTAAGCATCCCTGTAGCCTAGCAGGATTGACCAATGGCTGTTTGAAAACTTCCTGGAAGAAACTAAGGCTAGAGCATGTCATGACTTCTAGTGATTTAACAAAAATGGAAGCGTGCCTGCCAGTGTATAATGCCAGGAACTTATCTTTATAAGGACTGTGCTCTTAGGTCCCTGTGTGATGAAGAAACAGTTGGCACTCGAATTTCAGAAATGCACACTCCACGTCATAAAGCATACATATATATTCTAGGTGACTTTTGATCAGGGCAGACTGAAGTAGAATTAATTTTCCTACAATATGACTCTTATATTCTGCAATTACAGTTTAAGTTAGCTTTAGCTTTTTAAACAGCTGCATTACACAGCCAGCCCATATTAAGCTTCTTCAGTGAAGACCCTGGATCATTTTCAGATGGAATTTGGGAAAGCCAAATTATTTTCCTCACACCAACACTAATATTTTTTCTCTTTTTTCTTTACTTTTAAGGAAGTTTTGAATTACATAAAAGTTACGTAGAAAATATAGGGGACTCCCATATACCCCACTCTCTCCACCTCCCACATTTTCCCCTATTAATAACATCTTTCATTGGTGTAGTACATTTGTTGCAATTGATGAACAACTATTGAAGCATTGCTACTAACCATAGTCTATAATTTACATTTTGGTTTACACTTTGCACCACACAATTTTATAGGTTTTCACAAAATGTATAATGGCCTGTATCTGTCATTGCAATATCATGCAGAACAATTCCAATGTCCCCAAAATGCCCCATGTTATACCTATTCTCTCTTCCTCCCCTCAGAAACTCTGGTGACCACTGCCTTTATATCAATGTTACAAGTTTTTCCATTACTATAATAATAATAAGTCTATCCTGGTCCATATTTGCATTCCCCCCTTATGTTTGTTCAATTCCTCAATCTTGAGGATTTGGGGGTAGTGATGCCCACTCTGCTTCTGATTGAGAGGGGACTTAGATCCCATGGGGCAGATGGGTGGAACTGTCTTACTTGCAGTTGTAGATACTTTGGGGATGGACATTGTCTATCATCATCATTTTGTTAGTTGTGTTGTCCTGGTCAAGTCCCATGTACTAGAGAGTAGGTGTTGACTGCAACTCTGCTGAGATTCGGGGCTTAACTGGCATATGAACAGACTGAAGATTTAAGTCTCTGGGACATATATTTAACAGGTATAGTGCTAATTATAGGTTCAAATAAAAGGGGAAGGCTTTAAATAGATGAACTTTATGGTATATGGTTTTGTATCTTAATAAAACCTTCTTTTTTAAAAAAAGGGGAGGGGCAGAAGAACCAAGTGTAGGAAAATTATAAATGAGTCTAACTCTGTTACATTGGGGAGATAGATTATCATATATTCCAAGGGAAGGCCTACTGATGGGGTGCTGATTTCCTGGGGGTGTCTGCCCTTCCTATAGTGTCCAGATGTCTCTAGAGCCCTTAGGAGCACCCTTGCTTTGAGGCATCATTTACTATGGCAGTCAGTTAGATTCCCCTGTGCATAAGTGTAACCTCTGGAAATATCTCCTGACTCACTTTGAAATCTCTTAGCTGTAAAAACTCAATTGTATTTAATATTTCCCCCTTTTGGTCAAGGTCTTTTTCCAAAAGCATCGCTAGTTGGCTCTTGGTAATAATCCCCTCAATGCCGGGGAGGCCCATTCCTGAGAGTTATGTCCAATGCCGAGGAGAAGGCAATAAACTTATATGTTGAGTTTGGCTTAGAGAAAGGCCACATTTGAGCAACAAGGGGGTTTTCAGGAGGTAACTCTTAGACAATATCTATTTCTGGGCTAAGTTTCAATTTTACAAGAATAAGGTTCATAAGTACAAGCATTAATATTAAGGCCTGGCATCTGGCAGATTGTTCTGTCCTCTTTTGCTAGGCACTGCTTCTGTATTGTAGAGATTCTTCCTACCCTATTAGAGAATGTATCACCCACACTAATATTTAATCTGGTCTTGGTGGTGATGAGAAAATTAGTAATGTTTATTGTACCTTTACTGTGCTCCAGGCACAACTATGTCATTTTCATTAGCTCAGGAAATCTTCACAACAAACTTATAAGGTAGCTGCTTATATTCTCCCCCATTTTATATATGGCAAGGCTCAGAGATGTTAGGTAGCTTCAAGGCCTCATAGCCAGCAAATGGTAGCGTTGGCATCAGTGTACCTGTTAGGATGATATCAGATGTTGAATCTTCCATTTATAATGTCAGCAATCCCTCCCAGGTTGGTTTGTTTCTATAAACTTCATGAGATCAGGACTTGATCTGGCATGGTGCTTTCTTGAATGAATGAATTAATGATGTTATGGATTAATCAATCCAGGAATCTGCTAATAAACACCTGTGATGCAAAGTCCAACTTCACAGACTCTTGATGTATACTGAAAATATTTTTTTAAAACTGTGATCCTATAATTATAGGATTTTATAAAACATCCTCCTGAGAGAGTCAGTTGTACTGAGGTAGAGCAATCCTTTTGTTCAGGATATGTTAGGTATCTCTGCTTTCCAGTTATATTAAAAACTAGCAGCATCCTCAGACATGAACTTATTAGTGGGAAATCCTAAAAAAAAGAAACAAGCTCTAAAAAACGGACATCTAAGCAGTCCTTCTTCTGGCTGGCAGATGAAATTGGCATGGGGCATGCCATCTCTAGAGATATTTGACATTTACAACTGAAATAATGTGACAAAGGAAACTAAGCTGAGATGGTAGTATTAAGCTTTCACAATGACTTGTAGTAGATTGTTCAAAATATTGTCCCTCCACCCTATAGGCTCCTCCCTATAGGGCATCTCCCTCTGGAAAGATGAGACACACACACACACCCTTTGATGTCAGATGTAGTCAGTTGACTTATGTTGGCCAATGGCATGTGAGCAGAAGTGAGATGTGCCATTTCCAAACAGAAGCTTTCAGAACCTTTATAAAGTATACCATCATGTCACCTTTTTTCTGTCACAGACCAGCAAGGTCCCAAATCAGATATTCCATTATCCTGGATCACAAGGTGAAGAAGACATTATGGGCATGTAATATTAACAAGAACTAAATTTCATTATTTGCAGATGACATGATCCTATACATAGAAAGCCCTGAGAAATCGACAACAAAGCTTCTAGAACTTATAAAGGAGTTCAGTAATGTTGCAGGCTATAAGATCAATGCTCAAAAATCAGTAGCATTTCTGTACACCAATAACCAGCAAACTGAGGAGGAAATCAGGAAAAAAATACCATTTAAATAGTAAACAAAAGAATCAAATACCTAGGAGTAAATTTAACTAAAGATGTAAAGGACTTATATACAGAAAACTACACAACACTGTTAAAGGAAATCAAAGAAGACTTAAATAAATGGAAAAATATTCCCTGTTCATGGATGGGAAGACTAAACATCATCAAGATGTCTATCCTACCCAAACTAATCTACAGATTTAATGCAATCCCAATAAAAGTCAACACTTTATTTTTTTTTTAACAAGAACTAAATTGCTATAAGTCACTGAGGACTTGGGGTTATTTGTTACCACAGCATGCTTAACCTAAGCTGACTAATAAACTGGCGAATATGCTTGAGGAACTCTAAGCTACTGCTAGACAAACATGCTAAGCATAAGAGGAAGAACAACCTTGCAGCCCCAGCCACTTCCAGGATGGTGAGAGTCTGAATGAAGGAACCATCTCTGAGGGCAGAGCTGGACACACTGTGGATAACAATATAGGCAGAATGGCTGCACGGCCCAGGCTGGGACCAGGTCCACAGCTGGGAGCCTGCAAATAATATGACAGAAGATCTTATCTTCCTGAAGAGTGGCAGAAAGTAAATAACATTTATTTCTTCTACTCTTATTGCTTCTTCCCTAACAGAACCAACCAAATTCTATAAGTTCTTTTTTTGAAATACATAGCTCTCAGGCAGTAACTTAAAAATCACTACTAATCCTTACCCTTTGAATGTTAAAATCAATCAAAGGCTAAACAAAATTTTCTTTTACTTACTTATGGTTTAAAATAGTGGTTTTTAAGTTGTGAGATTCAGAGTCTACTCTGACAATTGAGCAGTGTGAGGCCTAGAATCCCATCCCCCACCCACCCCCTAAAAAACAAAATTCATGCATGCATCAATCTAATCTATTCCATTTCAATCCATTTCAAATATTTGGAAATATTTGGCTTCTAATTATATTTCATTTGTATAAAGTGTTCTGCAACCAACAATGTTTGCAAACCACTGCCTCAGATGAGACCACAAGATCATTTTAGCTATTTTGAAATGATTATCATCAAATTCTATGGACTCTTTTGGTCTGTCCTAATCTCAACCCTTCTTTTTTGAGCATGTGGCGAAAGAATCATCACTCTAGAAGTAAATATTCATGTGCATTGCATTTTGCTCACGGGCACTGTATAAGCTATATTTAGAACTCTGAATGTTGAGATGTACTGTGTCAACATTTAAATTTAATTACCACGATGGACTTTAAATCCAAGTACCTCCTTGCACCGTGGAGTGAATTTACTTCTTGTGTTTATTCATTCTCCTTTACGCTCGGATAGGAGAGGGTTACAATCTGTTTAAGCAGAACATCCACTTGTCCTTCTGCTCCAAGTGAAGGAAATGAACTCTCAGTTTTACAACTGAGAGTTTTATCTCTTTATCTTTATATTATGAAAAAGCAATATTGTCTTCCTAAACTCTTTGGACACTTCCCAATATATGATTGCTCCTTGCTATTCCTATTATCACTCATTCTGGGAATAAACGGTAATGTTCACCACTAGGATTTGTAAACCTCTGTCAAGTTAGGACATTATTTTAAACCCAGGTTAAGGTAAGGAATTTAGATTTATATAAGCCTAGTGCAGTTTCTTAAAAATGAAATACTTTTATGTTTCTCTCTGTATCCAAGGGATTTTACATTTCTTAATGTTAAGTTAATCAGTGTTTCAATATTTCTTCAAAATGTATCTATCCTAAGTGCACTATTTACTGGCTTTGTCAAAGTCAATGAACAGAAATATAAAGTATCTACCTGATGCAGAAACTACTGCCTTCTTGACTCTTGTATAACAGGCAAGTGGTTGCTTTTAAAAATAAATCTAACCATGGTACTTTTCCTATTCCTGTATAGGGTTTTGATTTCATTTTAAATGAATGGCATAAACCCCAGGTCTGAAAACTAATAGAATTTCTGCATTTACCTGCTGATCCATAACCTTTAGGTTAGATTGTGTGTCAGTTTGCAGTCAGTTGGTTGGATGAAGCAATACTTTAAAACTGAAATGAAAAGATTTCTGTTATACTCCAGCAGACACCAGATATGAAGCCCAGTTTTGGTGGATTATTATTAGAATGATTTTATATTAGTTCTGATAAGTGGTACAAAATAAGCTATCGGAAGTAGCTACAGCCCCCTAAATGAGAAGAGACAAGGAAAGAGATGTGCTTGATCACCTGACACCAATAACGCTCTGTGAGATGGAAGGCTAATTAGGCATCCAGGGACTGGGAGAGCATATTGCATGAGCCCCGGTCAGGACAACAGTGAGGGTGAACAGTGTCACTGATGAGCCGTGTCTCCGTGGAGGCGTTAATGCCCATCCAGTTCTCCTCCACTCCTGTTTGTGTTCAGAGCTGTAACTGTGGCTTTGAGATGCCCAGTTAAAGGGCAAAGCTCCTTAGAGTATGGTGTAAATGAGTAGCACCCTGTGGTATGGCTGCTCTTCCTGGCCCTGAGCCACTTGAGGCAGTAAAATGCAGTGGAATCAGAAGCAGCTCCTTGGACCCAAAAAAACCCAGTTCAAATTAAGGATTGAGTGGTCTTGGGGAAATTATTTCATCTCTAAATCTGTTTCTTCATTGATAAAATGGGAGTTGACTTGAGGATTAAATGGGATAATCAGGTAGTGTCCCGTTCCCATACATACATAAAGGGCTCTTGATAAATGGAAGTCTCTAACCAGAGCCCGGCCCTCAGGCCGCGAGACTCAGGTCTAATGAGTTCCAGTGTGACCAGAGAAATGGCATGTGGGTAGCAAAGCCTGGAGGCTGGGATTGGAGATAGACAGGCCCCAGCAGACAGGCCCTGCTACAGGGGAGGGGGGGTGGCACGTGAGCTCCCCAGAGGCATCCACCGGTGAGGGTCCCCCAGGCCTTGAGGAATGTAAGGAGGGCACCAGGGGACCTCTACCCAGAGACACCTAGGGCATGCCCAAGGACAACGACAATAGAAACAGGGATGATGGACACCTAGAACCCACTTTGCCCCACTTCACTTTTCAACCTCGGCCACTCTATGTGTCCTTTCCAGAGCATCTCTTGGCCTAGAGTCCATTTCTTTTTATACTCTGTGTAACTTTAAAGCTATCTCAAAATTGAATGATAGACTGAGTGAATGCTCAATAATCATGGATATTTTTTCATAAAGGTCTTTCAAAGGAAATAAAATTTTTAAAGCATCTCACTTAGATTTTTTATAATGAAACCAGGTCCAAATAAAGTGTACAATGCTTTCCCCACTGTCTCCTCCCTTTATACATGGTCCTGATCGCCCCTGCTCTTCTACCACAGGAAAGTCCAACACCTGTGTGTTACACCGAACACACAGTATATTACAATAAAAGTCACTAAAAGATATAAGTAAAAGAAAAGAAAAAGTCTACTGAATTTCAAAGCTTATCGCACAAAAATAACAGGCTTGGTATTTACCACGGATGGGATGCTGTAGTCAGCACAAGCATGCTGCTTGGTCCTTTACCTGTTGGTTCTTAGATCCTTTTCCCTCTCTTCCTCTGCTCTGCCATCTATCACAGGAAACAACATTCCCAGGCTCTTTTGACTACTGGCTTCCAGGTAAATTTGGGTATTGGGGCGGAGTAGCAGAAGTTTGGAGGGCAGGAGGAGGGAGATGTCAAGGTATTTCTCTGCCCTGGGTGGCCTTTCCAGCAGAAACTGTGTCTTCTCTGGCCCCACACCCACCGGAAACCCTTCCCTCAGGGGACTTGTGCTGAGCACTTTCCACAGTGTTGCAAGTTCCAACCTGAATCTACTGGCTTCTGGATATAAGACTTCTTAGCAGTAGGGGCATCCTGCTGTTGTGTTTCTTTGGGTTGCCTCATCTTCCCCTGATTAACTTCACAGGACTTCCATCACCTGTATAACCAATTTCCAGTATTACAGTTTTTCTATTTGAAGTACTTAGAGTGGTTTTTGTATCCTGTCTGGACCCTGACTGATATGTACTATATATGATGATATGAACCTATTTCTGCCCAATGAGTCCATTTGAGTGGGAAAGTTAATGTATTTAAGAAGATGTGTGAATACATAGCTCAGAGTAAAAACGAAAATGCATGTATAATGTACCAAGACATTCTATCACAGAAGAGCATTTCTTTGTTCTCTAAATTTCATGCCATTTGCAAATATCTCCCTCTTTGTTATTCTGATGATTTTTCAGTAGGGCTAAGATATTTCAGATGGCAATCAAATAGTTTTACAGTAGTTTGCAAGAATTCTGCACTTTCCTGGGTGAGGAAAACAGCTCCAAATTGAATTTTTTCTCCACCCTGTGCTTCCTGATTAATGCTCCATTTCTAATCATCAGAAGGCTTGCCCATTGCCCTGGTGTAAGGTAATTTGCCTGACTCACAGGACAAAAGTGTTCTGACCTGCTTTCCATTGTCCCCTATCAAGCAAGATAACCTGGAGAGATTTTATTAAGTGGTTAAAGAATAAAACTTGCCAATTTCTGTAAGAATTCAGACAGAAACTTATAAAATGGACCATTAAAATAATTCATGTCTGAAATTCAGCATTAATATGATGCAACATGTCAGGCAGAGGAGCTGACTCCTCAGAGTTCTCCTCCTAACTGCCTGGCTGCTTGAATAATATTAAGAGAACACATCTAAAAGAAGAGAAATAGAAATACTGGCTTATTTTTATGGGAAGCTTAAGTCAGTTTTGAAAATAGCAAGATCTCAGATGAACTGGGCATTCAGATACCTAATGAATTAGAAAACAATTCTTCAATGATTTGCACCCCCTTTATATAGTTTTCTGTCCACACCAAACTTGGGAAGTAGGGATCAGAGATAGCTCTTGTTTTCTCCCTGGGGTGTAGAAAGAGAAGTGGGTTCCAATTCTACTCTTGGAATCCATTTCTTATTCAATGTCACCTTCCTTTTCGTTGGGCTAAGTATCCTGCAGACTTGGGCTGTATCTTAGTCATATCTGGGTCCAGTCCAATGGCAATTAAGAGCGGGATCAGCAAGTGACCTTGGATAATGTACTCAGTATAGCCAAGATGTGCCCATGTGGTATCTCTGTAGCCAAGATTTACCTCCATTTCCATTCCCCATAACTGAAATTTGTAGAACTCTGTATAATGCTTTACTGAAATTCTAAACAATACTCAACGTCACCAAATTTCATCAGCCATTACTTCCCAGTCATTTCTTTTAATGGGAAAGAATATAGTTATTCTGTAATAAAAATAGGATTAGGATTTTAGGCTATAAAATAAAGCAACAATAAATTCTTCAGGGAAGCGGCTGTGGCTCAATCAGTAGGGCTCCCGTTTACCATATGGGAGGCCCCGGGTTCGGTTCCCAGGGCCTCCTGGTGAAGGCAAAGCCCGCCCGCATGGCGTGGTTAGCTGACCCGGTGAGCACAAGCAGCAAGGGGGGGGATAAATGAATAAATAAATAAAATCTTTAAAAAAAAAAAAAAATCTTCAAAACCCAGTTGTCAAATAAGTTTCACTAAATGCAAACATCAGATTACATTTTTAAATTCTAAACTCACATTAGGAGTTATGCAAGAACCATAAATTAGAGAAGTAAAGAGGCTTACCTTTTCCATTGTTAGACTCCAGGCACCCACACTGATCATCATGGTGGAGATTTCAGCAACACTGTTAGTACTGACTTACTCCAATCAGAGTTGGGAGATCAAAAAAGACAAACCCTCGGCGGATCGACTCATATTTTTTTAAACTAAAATTTAAAGTTAATAATTTTCTTAGGCATTCAACAGTGAATAATAAAGCTGGGCTCATTTATTTAAAGTTTTAAACTAGCTCTAGATGAGTTCTCTGTGATACAAGAAGTCAGCATGCAGGAATAGAGTGACTGTCCCAGGTTCCCTGCCTGCATGGCCTTGGGCAGATTATTTAATTGCATGCTGTCTGTTTTCTCTAGAAAATGCATGTAATAATGGTGTTTACCTCAAATAATTATTATGAGGATTAATTTAGATCATTCATTGGTTCATTATTCAACTAATTTGTATTGAGCATCTCCTATGTATCACAGACATAGACTCTGTCCTTTTTGAACTTATGGTCTGGTGGGGAAATGGAAATTAATCCTATAATTGCACAGATAAATATAATTGCAGACTGATCGGGGATTCAGGGAGAAGGTATTTGATGCTATAAGAAAACATGGCAGGGAGGATCAGGGAATGTTCTCAGGAAATGACACACAAGTTGAGATACAAACAATCAGTAAGAGTTAACTAGGAAGGGAAGCATGTGTCGGGAGGATGAGGAGAAGGGTGTGAAGAGGGTGGGTATTTCAGGCAGAGAGAACACGTGTCCAGGGTCCCTTTGGGAGCCCACCACCCTGAGACAATCATTGTTAACATTTCTTCCAGGGTTTTTTGTTGTTGTTGTTGTTGTTGTTTTGCTAAGTGAAATTAATTTTGCTCTGGAAGTTTGGAGAATTGCTTTGACATTCGGGGCAGAGGCATCACCTTTGTGTGTGCAGCTCCTCTGGTCATATGCCTGTATTTTGTAACGAGTACAGGGCAAGAGTACATGGAGTCGTTTTCTCCCAGACCCATGTGATTGGACACTTATTGCCATTCACTCAGAAAACATTTACCAAGCACCTACTACATGCCAGATCCTGCCCCAAATCCTGAAGATTCAGAGATGAGTGAGACACAGCCTCTGTCTTCAAGGACTCTAATCCCCAGTTTAGTGAGGGAAAGAGATAGCAAAACACATATTTATAATGTGCCATGTCAGAGCTGTGTATGCGTCCAAAAATTCTGGTAGCTCAAAAATGACCTGGCTGCCTTTGTCTGAGAGGGTCAGTGAAGACTGCACAGAGGAGGTGATAAGCCAAGGAAGGCTTTCCAGAAGAGCACATGCAACAGCTGTAGCCCCAGGACCTAGAAGTGTTTACTACCTAAACAATAAGTATCTGTTTAATTATGAATGGTACAGTAAGGAGTTCTGCAAGTTATTCTGAATAGCTCAGACCTACCTCAAGTTTAAAATGTGAAGACTGAAATCTAAGTAGAGATTAAATAGTGAAGATTATTATTAAGTCAAAGACAAGAATACTAGATTTTATTCTCTAGCCTAGATGGTGCAAAATGATTGAAGTATTTTAGGCATGGGGAATGACATAATCAGCTGTGCATTATAGAAAAATCACAGGGGCAGTAGGTTAAGAGACGGATAATTGGGAGAAAAGACTGAAGGCCAAGAGAGCAGTCAAGAGGTTATTATAGTTGTCCACAACAGAGACAATGAGGTTCTAAGTGAAGGAGGAAGGTGAGAATGAATTTGAGAAATACTCTTTAGAAAAATCCAGTAATAGTACTAGGTAGGGGAGAGAGTAGACCCCAGCTCCAAAGAAGGCAGGGGACTGCTTTAGTTTTATAGTCAGGGCAAGGGTAATAGGAAAATATCAGGAGGCCATCTGGTGAAAGAGGGCTGGGGCAGGTCAGGAGTGAGGTCGATAACTTGGAATAGCTAGTATCTAAAGTTGTCTTTTGTCCTTTACTCTTTTTTTTCTGTTGTATGAGTTGTTTTTCTCTGCAGTCTCACAGCAAGATTAATTTTAAGGTAGTCAAGGATGGGAGCAGGAAGAGGCACACAAGGAGTGAGGCTGGCATCTTGGTCAAGAGAAAGAAAAATAGTTTTGGCCAATAGATTTGGGGATCACAGCCCAAATTCATGCTATTGCCCAACCGTTCTCCCTGGACAAATTAGCTATCATGTGTTGACCTTTTCAGGACAGGTAAACCAAGATAAATTCTGAGAGGCACCCTGCCCCACTAGCACCACCACCTGGAGAGATAGAGAGGAAGGTGCATTTTTTATTTTATTTTTTTTTAGTTAGGCCAGTAAAAAGATTTTATTTGGGAAATGGGGGAAAGAACAGAGCTTGCTGAGAAATGGGAGAGAAAGATGGAAATACACACCAAGATTTGGTGTGGGCTACTCTAGGCAGAGAGAGTGAGGTCTGCTTTGTGTGGTTACTTTTCAAATTGTTAATTATTCCTCCCCCTTGGTAATACTAAGGGGATGGACTCAGCTGTTATTGGTTACCCCACCTATGGTGGTGGCCAATGGTGAGCCCTGTTTGGAATATCCAGGGCCAAGGGGAGGTCCCGGAAAGAGAAACTGGAACCTCAAGGTTAAACTCAAGGTCTTAGTGAGGTCTTGCAACCATGTGGTCTGTCGGCCATGTTGTCTGTCGGCCATGTTGTGGCTCATCTTCTCCTCATTTCCCTGGTTAACCTGCCTCAACTCCCCCCTCAGAGAGTTCATGCCCTTATTCTTAAGGGGTGCTGAGGGGCAATGATCATTCTTCTGTAGTTAATTCCTGCTGGTTAGGGCAGTAGTCCCGCCTGACAGGGCATAAATTTCTCTGGCTAGTCTATAGAGGTTGAGGAAAGATGGTCCACTGTGGTTGGAACTGGCTGAAATCCCCGTGTGACTAATATCTTGTTCTGGAAGGCACTGATTCTGGAAGAAATAAATTTAGTTAGAACTTTGCAGATACATGGCACCACTAAAAGAAGAAGATTGTGGTAAGTGGGACCAAAAAGGGGGCCAGCTATGACATGCTGGACCATGAGAGTGAGAAAGGCCAGGTGCCTTCAAAGGCTGCATCCTCCCAAAGTTGGTGGGCTTCATCTTGCAGGTTTTGAATGCTGTCTAGGACTATTCCGGAGTGATTTATATAAATATAGCACTTTTTCCTTGAGAAATAGGCATGTGTCCTTCTCCCTCCCCCCAGCCCCCCCCCCTCCCAGTGCTGCTGTCAGCATGTTTAAGGCATTGCGATTTTGCAGTGGAAGGTGCATCTTACCTAGGTTGGAATGGTGGAGATTTAATAATCTTACAGAGAGGCAAAAGAACATCTCATAGCACAGATCCACTTTTTTTTTTTTTTTTTTTTTTTCAGCTTGAAACAGCACCCATTTATTTTTTTCACAGGTTATAATTCTGGCAAGGCACATCTGGGTCCTCTCTTAAAGGTCTCATGAGGCCAAAATCAAGGTGTGAGTCTTGATTATCTCTCTTTTTTTTTTTTTATATGCATATATGTGTATTTGCTTACAAAAATGTTATTTATATATATATATATATATATATATACATATATTTTAAGAGGTGCTTAGATTATATTACACGGAACCCACTGGGATTCCCATGGTTAACAAAGGAGAGTAAGAGAAGAGCAGGCTTTGAGCCATCACCCATATGGACATAATCTATGGTAAAGGGATAGAGTGTGGTTGCATGTTGGGGGATGGGGCAGATCCACTTTTAAAAGGGCAATTATTTTCCACACCCAAGAACGCAAAATATTTGTTTTGTTCTTTCGCTCTCTTTTTTAATGGATATCCACCCACTGTTGCTAAGAATTAGAACTGTCAACATGATTTCTTCTAAATAACTCTTTGGGAAAGCACTTAAGGCCTCCATTTATTTTCCAAATGTAACTTAAGGATAAGAACAGAAGAGTTATTTTTGAAAGAAAATAATCAAGGAATCATTTATCAGTTTTCCTGCCCTTTGTATAACAAATTGTAATTAGTATGATGTCTTTGTTGACACGTGCTTATCAGACAAAATGCAGTATAGAAGCAAAAGAAGAGTCTGTAAAGAACTGTGTTTTGTAGAGCTAATTGTGATGCTATCAATGGAATTTTATGGCATTGCATTGTTAATTTTTAATTTGGTATCCTTAATAGCAACAAGGTTATTAGTGCCCAACTAGAGTTCTGAGCACACACTTTAGATAACAAAACTTGGCATGATAAACATTTGAAAAGGAGCATCCGCCTAAGATAGAAAAGAGACCCAGAAGTTTCCATTGGTCTTGCTCAGGGCACGGTTTTGAGAAATTGAACTTGGAGAGGAAAAAGAGCTTTTATCAAGCATCTTTTTGAACTGCTTTTATATTTTCTTTCTTTGGTAGAGAATGTACCAAACCCTGTCCAGTTTTAGAATCACCTCCCAGATTCTTTATCTGTTTGCTACACTTCCCCCAAAGTTTATTTTCATTCCAATAATCAATCATTGCATGCATACAAGTAATAATACTTCTTGGGAAATCAAAGATAAATGGGATCCAGTCTCTGGTCTCAAGGAACTCACACTGGAATTTAGTGGGAAACACAGGCCATTTGCAAATTTTTATGGTACCATGTAATAAGTATGGTGATATGGTAGGTCATATGTACAGAGATAAGAAAAGGAGAGGAATAGACAGATAGATGATGATGAGATAGATAGACAGATAGATAATAGAAAGAAAGAAAGAAGAAAGAAAGGAAGGAAGGAAGGGAGGGAGGGAGGGAGGGAGGGAGGGAGGGAGGAAGGAAGGAAGGAAGGAAGGAAGGAAGGAAGGAAGGAAGGAAGG